>SJYX01000355.1:217833-341029 GCA_006410675.1 Oreotragus oreotragus
GAAAACTGACCTTTTCCAGTCCTGTGGCCACTGCTGAGTTTTCCAAATTTGCTGGCATATTGAGTGCAGCACTTTCACAGCATCATCTTTCAGGATTTGAAACAGCTCAACGGGAATTCCATCACCTCCACTAGCTTTGTTCTTAGTGATGCTTTCTAAGGCCCACTTGACTTCACATTCCAAGATGTCTGGCTCTAGATTAGTGATCACATCCTCATGATTATCTGGGTTGTGAAGATCTTTTCTGTACAGTTCTTCTGTGTATTCTTGCCACCTCTTCTTAATATCTTCTGCTTCTGTTAGGTCCATACCATTTCTGCCCTTTATTGAGCACATCTTTGCATTAAATGTTCCCTTGGTATCTCTAATTTTCTTGAAGAGATCTCTAGTCTTTCCCATTCTGTTGTTTTCCTTTATTTCTTTGCATTGATAGCTGAAGAAGGCTTTCTTATCTCTTCTTGCTATTCTTTGGAACTCTGCATTCAGATGCTTATATCTTTCCTTTTCTCCTTTGCTTTTCGCCTCTCTTCTTTTTACAGCTATTTGTAAGCCCTCTCCAGACAGCCATTTTGCTTTTTTGCATTTCTTTTCCATGGGGATAGTCTTGATCCCTGTCTCCTGTACAGTGTCACGAATCTCATTCCATAGTTCATCAGGCACTCTATCTATCAGATCTAGGCCCTTAAATCTATTTCTCACTTCCACTGTATACTCATAAGGGATTTGATTTAGGTCATACCTGAATAGTCTAGCGGTTTTCCCTACTTTCTTCAATTTAAGTCTGAATTTGGAAATAAGGAATTCATGATCTGAGCCACAGTCAGCTCCTGGTCTTGTTTTTGTTGACTGTATAGAGCTTCTCCATCTTTGGCTACATAGAATATAATCAATCTGATTTCGGTGTTGACCATCTGATGATGTCCATGTGTAGAGTCTTCTCTTGTGTTGCTGGAAGAGGGTGTTTTCTATGACCAGAGTATTTTCTTGGCAAAACTCTATTAGACCCATAAAAATTAATTTGTAAGGTAACTTCAGTCAAAGAATCGGCATTGGGAAATGGGAAACAGACTTTTGAACGAGGCACACTGGTTCATCTTGGAAGGGTCAGCTTCCAGCCTTGGTTCTCCTTAGAAATTTTTATGCCTGTCAGTCTCTTGTGTCAATCTACACTGTCAGCATCATCCAAGGCCAAAGATCCCTGTGAAGAATTAGCATAAAAATAGTCCAAGAAATGTATGGAAAGAGGCTCAACCTTACTAGTAACCCTGGAAATGCAATCTGAAACCACACCCTACTATGTATTTCATTCCCTTTAGACTGGCAGATTTGAGAAAAGCTATAGAAGAACATGGACTCTTAAACAGCACCAGAGGGGACGCTGAATCCACTTTCAAGTAAACTTGAAAACACATAATGCTACTCCTAGGTCTATACTCTGGAGAAACTCTCCCCTATGTACAAAGATGTTCATAGATGCAGTGTTTGTAATAACAAAATACAGAAAAGAGAAAGGAACAAGCTTTCCACTGGAGAACAGATGAATAAATGCTGCTATGTTCATTCACAGGAATGCCAACTAGCAAAGAAAATAAATAAGCCAGAGCTACATGTTATTATATAAATCTCAGAGACAAAATTGTGCAAAAAAAAAACAAGTTGAGGCAGGATTTGGGTTTAATGTTAACATTTACATAAAGCCTACCAACATGCAAAATAGTCTATATATTAGTAGGAATTCATAAAATAGTAAAAGCATATATATATAAAGCAAGATAGCTATGATAAATGTCAAATTCAGGGGAAGTGGTAATCTCAGGACGGTAGAAGAGATGATGGAATCAAGATAGGTGTACAGAGGTCTTTGTATTTACAATGCTTTATTTTTTCATTTGGATTGGGTAGTGGACATGTCGGGGTCGTTGTACTACTATATATTTTATGTATACCTAAAATAACCCACTAACAGTAAAAATTACATATCCAGTGTTTGCAACAGCACCCTCGAAGGCTGGTCCTGGGATACTAATAAGTATTATTTTAAAATTTGAAGTGGTTCAATAAATTTGGAAGACACTGGATTAAATAAAATTTAACATTTTTTTTTAAAGTCTGTCTTTAACATCCCATGTTTCTTGTCAATCCCCAAAAGAAGGTCGTCCTATTAAATTATTTTACCATAGATCAGGACTCAGCAAGCTAGAGCTGCCTGCCTCATATTTTTGTATAAGAAGTTGTATTGGGAAAAAGGCATGCCCATTTGTTTAGCATTGTTTATGACTGCTCTCACTACCAAGGCAGAGCTGAGTATTTGTGGCAGAGACCAAATGGCCCATGAAGCCTAAAATATTTACTCTTTGGCCCTTTACAGAAAAAAATGTGCAGATTTGGAGATTTACTTCCCTGGCAGTCTAGTGCTTTAAGACTCCGTGCTTCCACTGCAGAGGGCCCAATTTTGATCCCTGGTCAGGGAACTAAGATCCTGTATGCCACATGGCATGGCCAAAAAATAGAGGAAAAAAATGTTTTCAATGTGCAGATCTGTTTATGGGTTGGTATTACTAGGAATTAATTTGGGGATTGTAACAATAGAACTTTGCCCTTTACATCTCAAGAACTGGTTCATTTATTTGTGAAATTTTTATAAAGACTATCCATTCTTTCTAGAATTCCTTAGAAGGTGGTGTTTCATCTTTGATCTTCAGCACCCAGTGCTGCCAGCCACTATATATTAGTGGCACCCAGTGCTGCCAGCACCCAGCCACTATATATTAGTGCTTCATTGAATTGATTTAAATTAAAGGTCCATTTGTGGAATGGATTAATTGGGATATAGATTCATTAGCTGTAACATACATAGGAAATGCTTGTGGCTTGGATAAGATAGGCACTTAACATTTTCCTCATCTAACAATCAAGGCTTGTGCAGTCTGGGATGTTATGGCAGCTCCAGGTCAGAGACCCAGGCACCCTCCCTTTCGTTGCTCTGTGATCCCTTAGGTGATACCTTTCTCTGCATAGCCCAACTTGGCTGACCCCACCCACCAGGGCTATGGCTCTCAGGTGGGAAGAGGGAATGTAGGATAGGGCCTGCTCCAGAGAGTGCACACATCTCTTCCCCTCACTCCCTATTGGTCAGCACTTAGCTGCAAGGGAACCTGGGAAATGTAGTCTTTATCTGGGCAGCCATGTGCTCAGTTAAAAATTCAGGTTCTACAATTCATAAACAAGGTAAGGGATTCTGGAGGACAGCAATGAATCTCTGCCCCCCCAAAAAGATACATTAAGGGCTTGCCAAAATCAAGAGTGACTCTTTTCTGTAAGGAAAGGCCTTATTTTCAACTCTTAAGCCATGAGTGGGAGGAAGGCTCAAGAGGGAGTGGGTATATAAAGAATCTGCTTGCGATGCAGGAAACCTGGGTCTGATCCCTAGGTTGAGAAGATCCCCTGGAGAAGGGAATGGCAACCTGCTCCAGTATTCTTACCTGGAGAATTCCATGGACAGAGGACCTGGCGGACTACAGTCCATTGGGTAGCAAAGAGTCAGGATATGACTGAGCGGCTAACACTTTCACTTTTTTTTTCATGGCTGATTCACAGCTATTGTACAGCAGAAGCCAACACAATATTGTAAAGCAATTACCCTCCAAATAATAGAATAAAATAAGCCATGATGCCAGAGCAAGAGACATGTAACTATGGTTCATTATTTTCTACTCAAAGTAACATGACAACATGTTCAGATATGAACACACCAGTTTGGTTTACCTACACCTGGTGTTTGAGATGTCTTTTTTCACATATTTGAACAGACCTAGAATTTCTATTTTGGCAAAGTGGTTTTTGCCATTAACTGAGCAATTACTTCTAAGGAAGAGAAAGTTTTCAGGCCCCTTGCTGTATCTCACAAGGCAGAAAAGATTGGCTGGGAGGAGGACATGGAATCACACTTTTGTTACATTATCCACGACAGGTTTAACGATCTGGCTCTTTAAAGTACAGAGTACTTCAGTAGCAGCATTAAACAGCAAGTGGGCACAACTTTTGGACAAAGATTTCTCTGAACTTTGCAAGCATTACATGTTCCATTTGCTGCAATCATATAATTTTTTTCTCAGAACGGTGCACAGAGATCTCAGTGTGACTTACTTTAGCACAAAACAGTCTCAATTTGTTCATCTTTTTGCTACCCAAAAGAAAAGGAAAAACTTCTCATTGAGGGGACTTGAAGACTCTGAAAAGGAATTTGGCTTCCTTGGGAAAATGTGTTGAGGAGGGGGCCTGGGGGCCTCCATCCAAGTGAGGCCTACAGTTCTCTGATTTGCCATTTCACGATTCATTTCTGAAGGCACCATTTTATTGTCACGCTTAAAGAATCCTGTAATGAGAACTGCCTGATACATGAGATGATGCAAAAAAAATTGTATTTTCCTCCACCAGGGTTTCTCAGCCTCAGCACTGTTAACATCTTGGGCTGAATCACTGTTGTGGCATCATCCTGTGTATTGTAGGATGTTTAGTGGCATCTTTCACTTCTACTTGCTAGATGCCAGTAGCGCTTTCCTAGTTGTGACAGCCAAAAATGTCTCCAGACATTGCCAGATGTCCCCTGGGAGACAAAATCACCCTTTGTTTGCAATACCTGCAACACCTAAAGGTATCCATAGGAAGACTTGCTAAATGACCTTAGAAGACATGAATTCTGCTCCTAAATACATCTAGTGTGAAAGTGAAAGCGTTAGTCGTTTAGTCGTGTCTGACTCTCTGTGACCCCATGGACCCCGCCGAGCTCCTCTGTCCATGGCATTTCCCAGGCAAGAATACTGGAGTGGCTTGCCATTCCCTTCTCCAAGCAATCTCCCTATGACCCCTAGAAATTAGTGAAATCTCCTCAGGCTTCCAGTTTCCTTAGGAAGATAAGGTATTGAGCTGAGTGCTGACTTTTAGCACTGACCTCTTGGGATTCTGCAGGTCAGAAGCTGTAACCTTGGGTCTAGAATTTGACTTGAAGGAAAGAACAGTTTTGGTGGGGGAGAATTTTCATGCATGCAGGCAAGAAGGACTACAGTCCATTGGGTAGCAAAGAGTCAGGATATGACTGAGCGGCTAACACTTTCACTTTTTTTTTCATGGCTGATTCACAGCTATTGTACAGCAGAAGCCAACACAATATTGTAAAGCAATTACCCTCCAAATAATAGAATAAAATAAGCCATGATGCCAGAGCAAGAGACATGTAACTATGGTTCATTATTTTCTACTCAAAGTAACATGACAACATGTTCAGATATGAACACACCAGTTTGGTTTACCTACACCTGGTGTTTGAGATGTCTTTTTTCACATATTTGAACAGACCTAGAATTTCTATTTTGGCAAAGTGGTTTTTGCCATTAACTGAGCAATTACTTCTAAGGAAGAGAAAGTTTTCAGGCCCCTTGCTGTATCTCACAAGGCAGAAAAGATTGGCTGGGAGGAGGACATGGAATCACACTTTTGTTACATTATCCACGACAGGTTTAACGATCTGGCTCTTTAAAGTACAGAGTACTTCAGTAGCAGCATTAAACAGCAAGTGGGCACAACTTTTGGACAAAGATTTCTTTGAACTTTGCAAGCATTACATGTTCCATTTGCTGCAATCATATAATTTTTTTCTCAGAACGGTGCACAGAGATCTCAGTGTGACTTACTTTAGCACAAAACAGTCTCAATTTGTTCATCTTTTTGCTACCCAAAAGAAAAGGAAAAACTTCTCATTGAGGGGACTTGAAGACTCTGAAAAGGAATTTGGCTTCCTTGGGAAAATGTGTTGAGGAGGGGGCCTGGGGGCCTCCATCCAAGTGAGGCCTACAGTTCTCTGATTTGCCATTTCACGATTCATTTCTGAAGGCACCATTTTATTGTCACGCTTAAAGAATCCTGTAATGAGAACTGCCTGATACATGAGATGATGCAAAAAAAATTGTATTTTCCTCCACCAGGGTTTCTCAGCCTCAGCACTGTTAACATCTTGGGCTGAATCACTGTTGTGGCATCATCCTGTGTATTGTAGGATGTTTAGTGGCATCTTTCACTTCTACTTGCTAGATGCCAGTAGCGCTTTCCTAGTTGTGACAGCCAAAAATGTCTCCAGACATTGCCAGATGTCCCCTGGGAGACAAAATCACCCTTTGTTTGCAATACCTGCAACACCTAAAGGTATCCATAGGAAGACTTGCTAAATGACCTTAGAAGACATGAATTCTGCTCCTAAATACATCTAGTGTGAAAGTGAAAGCGTTAGTCGTTTAGTCGTGTCTGACTCTCTGTGACCCCATGGACCCCGCCGAGCTCCTCTGTCCATGGCATTTCCCAGGCAAGAATACTGGAGTGGCTTGCCATTCCCTTCTCCAAGCAATCTCCCTATGACCCCTAGAAATTAGTGAAATCTCCTCAGGCTTCCAGTTTCCTTAGGAAGATAAGGTATTGAGCTGAGTGCTGACTTTTAGCACTGACCTCTTGGGATTCTGCAGGTCAGAAGCTGTAACCTTGGGTCTAGAATTTGACTTGAAGGAAAGAACAGTTTTGGTGGGGGAGAATTTTCATGCATGCAGGCAAGAAAGAGGTAGGGAAATGTGTGTATGGAGTGGGAAGCAGGCCTTGTGGCTGGAACAGTGAGAAGGAAGAAATGATTGGAAGGAGGGGAACTTTCCAGAGGGGCAGCCGCAAGACAACCTTGAATTTGAAGCCTGTGACTAGGAATTTAGATTTCTTTGGTACCCAACCCAGGACTTGGCATCTAGTAGGTACCCAGGCAGCATCTGAATGGAATCAAAAGAACATGGAAGGCCTTTGGTAGCACAGAGAGACAGGGGAGTATGGTGGTAAGAGCAGGGCTCCAGCAACAGCCTGCCTGGTTCAAATCTCAGTTCTGCTTACTACTTTCAGGCTCTGTGACCTGGGGCAATTTTCTTAGCCTCTCTGTGCTGCAGTTTCTTCTTCTGAGCAACAAAGATAAATTTTCTAGGGTTAAAGTAAGGATTAGGTAAGTTCATATGTGTGAATGAGTATATTTGTGGATGTGTGCGTGCACATATATATGTGTGTATATGTATATAACGGGGTTTTTCTGTTGGCTCAATGGTAAAGAATCTGCCTGCAGTGCAGGAGACTCGGGTTCGATCCCTGGGTCAGGAAGATTCCCTAGAGGAGGAAAGGGCAACCTGCTCCAGTATTCTTGCCTGAAAAATCCCATGGATCCTGGTGGGATGCCATCCATGGGATCACAAAGAGTCAGACATGACTGAGCACACACACATATGCATTTAATGAAATATGTTTATTGAAAGCATGTATATATAATAAAACATATATATTAACATTAGAACAATTCCTTGTACACAATAAGTACTATATGAGTTTATTATTACTATATATCACTATTATTATTTGAAAACCAATAAAATATTTTTAGTATGCCTGGCATACTGCTTGAAATATAATAGGTGATCAGAATGAATTAACCAAGATTTTGTAAAATATTGGTTTCTTCATACCCATCTATGATACTAGAATTTATTCCATACCAACCTTCCCTAGTCCATAGTCCAAATTCAGACATCCCTGAACCAGGCAAGGAACACCAATAAGTGGACCTGACCGGAAGTGAGATAAGAACAAGGCATGTATATGTCCCACATCAAAGTTTTCCAGCTGTTTTCAAACCTTGTGCTGGTCAGCAACATGGGTGTTAGGAATACACTGACCTATAGTTCGCCCCTCTGCTCCTAGGCCTGGCATCTCTCCCTCCTTCCTAAAATTCCCTTCAAGGCAGAGACGGAGGGTGGCTTTCCTTGTGGCTCTATGAGAATCACTGGGCTGTTTTTGAATAAAAGTGTAAACTGGCAAATTCTTGGACTTGTTTCCTCCCAGGTTGGCCTCATCCAGCGCCCAGTAAGCTGGGAAACTAGACGCATTTCTCTCCCAGGAGACCCTCTTGGCTGCAGTAATAAGTATTTGCATGAAATAAAAGCAAAAACTGAGAATTAAAATGTCAGGATGGAGTCAGGGAGAAAAGCTGTTGCCCAGTAAATAGTGGTGTATGAGCACCAGAAAACACGTCAAAAACTCAAAGAACGTCCATGCTTGGAGGCAAGCAAGAGCTTAACTAACTCAACACCCCCATTTTATACACAAGGAAACTGAAGCTGTCAGTGAGGGCAAGGAAAGACCTGCCTTGGGACTGGAGGATTGTTCAGTTGGAAGATGGGGAAGGGGGACTGGGATTCCAGATGGCCTGATTAAATCCCTAGAAAGAGGACCTGCAATTATAACATAATAGTGTCGTATTAAGTATGCATCCCATGTATTAGGCAATTATGGTCGCACACTGTGCTGAGCGGTTCAAAAGTATCATCTCCTTTAATCCTCCTCAAAGATAGAGACAGTGAGTACTGTTGCTGTCACGCCTGCTTTGCAGACAGTGTAACAGAGGCTGAGGGAGGTTAAGCTGCCCACCCCTGGTAGCAGGGAAGAAGCCAGACAGGGATGTGGAGCCTGGTGCTGGGCCCTGGGCTCCGCCTCCTGCATTGTTGCAGAGGTTTGGTGTCAGACGCTCAGACTTGGGCCTCAGTTTCCTTGCCAGTATTACGGAAATAATAATAGCCACAGTTCCCTCAAGGAGAGAATCCTGTGAAGTGGTGGGTGCTGTACTTCGCACGGCACCTGGTACATAATGAGCATGCAGGAAGGGTAACTTCTTTTTAATTGTCACTGATGAGGAGGCCATGGATGTGAGAACTGTGTAGGCCTTGGGGGTACAGGTCCCAGGGTTATGGGGAGTCCTTTTGGAAACCCAGTGGTTGCCAGGGCATCACTAAGAGCTGGGCAGTGAAGACTACTCAGTAGGACCAACTCTGGATCCAGACTGCTTGAGTTCAAACCCTGACTCCTCCTTGTTAGCTGTGTGACAGTGAACAAGTTAATTAACCACTCTGTGCCTCATTTTCCTCATCTGTAAGACAGGTTCATGATAACAATAATGCCTTTCTCATAGGGTTTATCGAGGCTTCCCAGGTGGCTCAGATGGTCAAGAGTCTGCCTGCGGTGCGAGAGACCCGGGTTCGATCCCTGGGTTGAGAAGATCCCCTGGAGAAGGAAATGGCAAGCCACTCCAGTATTCTTGCCTGGAAAATCCCATGGATGGAAGAACCTGGCAGGCTACAGTCCATGGGGTCACAAAGAGTCGGACATGACTAAGCGACTTCAATCATAGGGTTATCATGAGAGTTAAACAAGTGAATATTTGTAAAAAAGTTTATGATATGCCTGGTCCATGGTCTTTGCTTTCTAAGTCTTTGTTAGATGAGTAAAGCATGTAATGTTAGTGTCCCTATTTTACTCAGGAGAAACACAAAGGAGATTAAGTCACTTGTGCCGCATTACCAGTGAGTGAGGGCAGAGCCAAGCGGTAAACCCAGGCAGTCTGGCTTCTGAGCCCACAGCCTACGGAATTTAGCAGCGTTCCACTGGAGCTCAGGGAACCTGGAAGCTGCCCATTACTGTCTAGCACCCGCGGGGTCCGGATTGGTCCTAGGGATGGAGGAGGTGAAGGGGTCTGGGAGCCTGGCTGGGTAGGCCCATTGCGTCCTGAGAGACTCTGCCTTTTCTTGCTATTGAACTGTTCCAGAGATTCTGCTTTTATCAAATGTGACTCCCACCCCTCCTCCCTCCCCAGCCGCTTTCATCACCTCCAGTTTGCTTGCAGAAGCACGCAGGACAGGAAAGGCAGCCCTTCTTGGGGCAGGTTCCCCACTAGGAAAAGGGCTGCCTTTATTCTGGTAGAGTTTGTTGGATACAGTGTCCAATATGAGGCCTCAAGAACTGCTGTTCCTAAAACATTCTTTAGTCTCCATGTCTGTGAATCTGCTTCTTTGAAATATAGTGTGTTTTCTATAGTCTGCACCTCGCTTTGTGATTTGTAATAATGATTATGAGATCTCTCACATTTAATGAGTGCTGTGTGCTAAGCTCTGTTCTCTTCCACACACTGTACATGGATTATCTCATTTAATCCCCACCCCAAGTCCTACAAGGAATGTATTATTACTAAAAGCTCATTTTACAGATGAGAAAACTGAACAACAGAGAGGTTAAATAACTTGCCCCATGATCAAGTAGCTGCTAAATAGTAGAGCTGGGAAAAACCAGAGGTCATGCTCAGAACCTCTATGCTAGTGTTAAAACTAATAAATGAATAAAATGTGTCTGAGGCGTCACTAGCATGAATCTGTCAGTTGGAGTGCATCAAGGGGAAAAAAAAAAAAGATATCAGCAGAATGTATCATCTCTCGCCTCAATACTGCCTTCTTCCCAGAGGAGAAAAGGCAGTGTAATTAACTGCAGTCCTTAGGCCTACAAGCCTCCTGGAAAACATCTTTCTGAAGTCATGTTCCTGAAGTGGTGGGAAATACTGACCCAGTTTCTTGGGGCCAGGGCCCTTGAGAAATTGACCACCTTGGTAGCTGACCTCTTACTTAAACTGATCAGATTTTGTATGGCATCACTGAAAGTCACTCAAAGGGAAAACCACAGGGTTGATTACCTTCTGGTAAAGCCCCAGGCGACTGGCTTAGAAGACTTCTGCATAAATAAATCCTGCACGTGGACAGGCACGCACATTTGTCCAGGCCAAGGCGGGTGGGCCGGGGGGTGGGTACCTTCTAGTCCCTCTAGGACAAATCCCTCAGAGACTTTCCAGAAAGAGTAAATGGAGCTCTGAGTTTGTGTACAGGAATGCTACAGGAATTAAGATTTTGCAGAGTTAACTTTTCTAACAAACCCAGTTGAACAGAAAGTCATGTTTTCATAGACCTTTATGGCAATTGTTTCTTACCTGCTTCAGTTTGCCTGCCTGCATGAGCTAGCCGAATTCAGTAACCAAAACAATTACTCATTTTGCATGACCAGGGGATTCTTGATGAGCAGGTGGTTCCTGGGTTCTGTTCTCAAGAACGAATGGTGGTTCATGCATGGATCACCCATCAGTTAGTGCCATGAGGCTTCAGGCACTGTTGAGGATACACAGATAATAGGATAGACAGGGTCCTGCCCTCAGGAAGTTGACCTGCTCACGGCGGGGATGGATAGTTAGGGAGTGGGGGGTGGACAGGTACACACTGCTGTATTTAAAATGGACAACCAACAAGGACCTACTGTGTAGTACAGGGAACTCTGCTCAGTGTTATATGGCAGCCCAGATGAGAGGGGAGAATGGTGGTGATGGCGATTTAGTCTCTAAGTTGTGACCAACTCTGAGACCCCGTGGACTGTAGCCCACCAGGCTCCTCTGTCCGTGAGATTTTCCAGGCAAGACTACTGGAGCGGGCTGCCATTTCCTTCTCCAGGGGATCTCCCCAGCCTGAGTCTCCTGCACTGCAGGAGGATTCTTTACCACCAGTGGAACCACCAGGGAAGCCCTTGGGAAAGAACGGATATGTGTATATGTATGGCTGGCCCCTTCGCTGTCCGCCTGAAACGACCACAACTTTGTTAGTCAGCTGTTGTTGTTTANCTTTGAAATATAGTGTGTTTTCTATAGTCTGCACCTCGCTTTGTGATTTGTAATAATGATTATGAGATCTCTCACATTTAATGAGTGCTGTGTGCTAAGCTCTGTTCTCTTCCACACACTGTACATGGATTATCTCATTTAATCCCCACCCCAAGTCCTACAAGGAATGTATTATTACTAAAAGCTCATTTTACAGATGAGAAAACTGAACAACAGAGAGGTTAAATAACTTGCCCCATGATCAAGTAGCTGCTAAATAGTAGAGCTGGGAAAAACCAGAGGTCATGCTCAGAACCTCTATGCTAGTGTTAAAACTAATAAATGAATAAAATGTGTCTGAGGCGTCACTAGCATGAATCTGTCAGTTGGAGTGCATCAAGGGGAAAAAAAAAAAAGATATCAGCAGAATGTATCATCTCTCGCCTCAATACTGCCTTCTTCCCAGAGGAGAAAAGGCAGTGTAATTAACTGCAGTCCTTAGGCCTACAAGCCTCCTGGAAAACATCTTTCTGAAGTCATGTTCCTGAAGTGGTGGGAAATACTGACCCAGTTTCTTGGGGCCAGGGCCCTTGAGAAATTGACCACCTTGGTAGCTGACCTCTTACTTAAACTGATCAGATTTTGTATGGCATCACTGAAAGTCACTCAAAGGGAAAACCACAGGGTTGATTACCTTCTGGTAAAGCCCCAGGCGACTGGCTTAGAAGACTTCTGCATAAATAAATCCTGCACGTGGACAGGCACGCACATTTGTCCAGGCCAAGGCGGGTGGGCCGGGGGGTGGGTACCTTCTAGTCCCTCTAGGACAAATCCCTCAGAGACTTTCCAGAAAGAGTAAATGGAGCTCTGAGTTTGTGTACAGGAATGCTACAGGAATTAAGATTTTGCAGAGTTAACTTTTCTAACAAACCCAGTTGAACAGAAAGTCATGTTTTCATAGACCTTTATGGCAATTGTTTCTTACCTGCTTCAGTTTGCCTGCCTGCATGAGCTAGCCGAATTCAGTAACCAAAACAATTACTCATTTTTCATGACCAGGGGATTCTTGATGAGCAGGTGGTTCCTGGGTTCTGTTCTCAAGAACGAATGGTGGTTCATGCATGGATCACCCATCAGTTAGTGCCATGAGGCTTCAGGCACTGTTGAGGATACACAGATAATAGGATAGACAGGGTCCTGCCCTCAGGAAGTTGACCTGCTCACGGCGGGGATGGATAGTTAGGGAGTGGGGGGTGGACAGGTACACACTGCTGTATTTAAAATGGACAACCAACAAGGACCTACTGTGTAGTACAGGGAACTCTGCTCAGTGTTATATGGCAGCCCAGATGAGAGGGGAGAATGGTGGTGATGGCGATTTAGTCTCTAAGTTGTGACCAACTCTGAGACCCCGTGGACTGTAGCCCACCAGGCTCCTCTGTCCGTGAGATTTTCCAGGCAAGACTACTGGAGCGGGCTGCCATTTCCTTCTCCAGGGGATCTCCCCAGCCTGAGTCTCCTGCACTGCAGGAGGATTCTTTACCACCAGTGGAACCACCAGGGAAGCCCTTGGGAAAGAACGGATATGTGTATATGTATGGCTGGCCCCTTCGCTGTCCGCCTGAAACGACCACAACTTTGTTAGTCAGCTGTTGTTGTTTAGTCACTGAGTCGTGTTCTCTTTTGCAACCCCATGGACTGTAGCCCACCAGGCTCCTCTGTCCATGGAATTTCCCAGCAAGAATACTGGAGTGGGTTGCCATTTCCTTCTCCAGGGCATCTTCCTGAGCTAAGGATGGAACCCGTGTCTCTTGCATTGGCAGGCGGATATTTTTACCCCTAAGCCACCAGGAAAGTCCATAGCATCTATTCTCCAATATAAAATAAAAAGTTTTTTTAAAGTGTGCCAGGGACTCCTCTGGTGGTCCAGTGGTTAGGACTCCACCTTCAACACAGGGGGCATGGGCTTGATCTCTGGTCAGAAGATCCCACGTGCTGCACGGGGTGGCCAAAAAAATTAATTTTAAAAGTGTGCCCCCAAAAAAAGCTTTTTAAAAAGTGAAAAAGTAAATCAATAAAATAGTCAGAGGCTGTGAAAGGTGCTAACAAGGAGACAGATGAAACTGGCCTGGAGCTGAGGTGTATAAAGATAGGAGAGAAATTTGCCTTCCTTTGGACAGGACATCCAAGCTCACACTTAAGGAGCAAGAAGGATCCAAGCCTGCAAAGAGCCAAGGGAAGGGCATTCCAGCAAGAGGGAACTACGCAAGTAATGTCCTCGAGGTGGGAGGGACCTTGGCCAGTTGAAGGGACAGAAGAGAGAGATGAGTTGCTAATGAGAGTGAAGGCAAAAGGGGAATGTTGGACAGCAGGTCAGGGCCAGTACCGCATAGCCTGGCAGGCCGTGCATGGGGAGCTGGAGTCTATTCTCAGTACATGGGAAGGCACTGAAAGATGTTAAGCAGAGGCAGAACATGGTCCTTTCGACATTTTTAAATTAATTTTTTGGCCTCATCCTGCAGCTTGTGGGATCTTAGTTCCCTAACCAGGGATTGGCAATGAAAGCACCAGAATCCTAACCACTGGCACTCCAAGGAATTGCCCCATAGATGTTTTAAGCTCACTCTCAACTTGTGTGAGAGACTGGTTCAGATAAAGAGAAGAATGAAAGTGCTTTTGTGTGTGTGTAACAAATTAAATCACATGGAAAACTTTTACTGAAATATTTCAAAAGACAACTTTCCAGTATATAAAAACCTAAATAACTGCCCCTTCCCAGTCCTCCCATGCTAATGACCCAAGCCAAAGCTCTGTGATATTCTGAACCTGAAAGATAAATTCTTACATCTATGCTTGGTGCTCGACAGTCCTTGTTTGTCAGCAACTGTCTAGAATATCACAGACCTGAGATTTAAAAATATGCCCAGACCTGAAAAGACTCTGTCTTAAAGCACTTTCATAGAACTGAAGTTACGACCTCTAAGCAAGAGATGCTGGTGTTTAGAACCAGGATATGAGCAGTGGAGGTGAAGGGAAGTGAGCGGATTTGGGGTCTGAGATTTGAGTGGCAGCATTAACAGCTGATGGAATGGATATGGGAATGAGAGGAGGTTCTGGCCAGAGCGCCGGGGTGGGCAATGGTGCCTTTTATGGAGGTGGGATGACAGGAGGACGAGGATGGAGAGTGGGTGTGGACAGATGTTCATACAGGGTTCCATTTGGGACATGCTCGGTTTGGGGGTCTGAAAGCCACTGGAGCTATTTTGTCCAGTAGGCAGTTGTATGTGTGAGCATGCTAGCATGACAGAGAAGTACCAGCATCGGGCTGAGGGCTCAGACCAGCCTGGTCAACTCCCGACCTGTCACTTACCAGCGCTATGACTCAGGCAGTTTCCTTATCTCTGGAACAGGGCCCCCAAGAGCACCTACATTGTCGTGCTGGTTGTGTGAGTTAATACATGGAAAGAGCTTAGATTTCAATAGTAAGTATTCAATAAATGTTGGCTCCCTGTAACAACAATTATCATCATCATCTTAGTGATAGTAATTTTCTTGCCATTTCTCTCTTTCTAATTAAAGTCAAGGACCTCTGTAGCTGGTAAACGCTTCTAATGTTCCTGGAATGATTGCTTTGCCAGTCTGGGAGCTCCATGAACGTGGGGTGGTGTCTGTGTCTCTCCGTAAGCTCCCCTCCTGGTGCCCACTCACAGGACGCACCTCAGTAACCTTCATCCAGTCATGCGGAGTTTAGCTTGATTCCAAAAAAAAGATGCTTCTTTAAGAGAGGCAATCAGGCACTGGGGAGAGCAGAAGGGCCTCAGATACAGACAGGAGAGGAAATTGCAAATTCAGTGATGGTGACAATTCACAGCATCTTTGCTCCCCAAGATTTCACAAAGCACCCTCTTCCAGAGTTAGACAGTGGTCTGTTACAAGAAAGGTTTTCCTTACCATTAGTCAGATCAGATACCCCCTCCCTGAGATATGCACACACATCCCCCTCGGGGCTCCAGACACCTCAGTATAGCACCTGCAGGCCCCACCTCTCCCTTTCTGGAAGCTTCTGTGATGTGTGCCCCAGGACCTAACCCTCTTCTCTCTGTCCTATTCATTTTGCCCATAGTGTCTGCCTTTAACCAACGTGTGGGGAACATGTGTCCCTTAGATAAAGCCCACTGCCACACTAAGCGTCACCCTTCCTTCTGTCTACACTTCAGTTGGGTCCATGATCTCATTTCCTGTTCTTTCCAAGTCACGGCACGTGGCTCTACCCTTGCCCAGATTTCTTTTTAAAGTTCAATTTGCTCAGTATTTGCAAGAGTATTTTTATTTACTGAATCTGGCCACGTTAGCTGTAAGAATCCCAGGTCCAAATTCCCATGAGCTGGACTAAGACACCCTAGCGCACAGCCACATTATGTGCCCTAGAATTTCTCATCATGGGTACTGATGCCACAGCCTAAAGCCAGACTTGGCATCTTCAGCCCTCCCTGACCCACACCTGGGGAGCTCTCGGGCTTCCCTGGAAAGTCTTCCAACCGGGGTGGTCTTGGCTCCCCCACTTGCCATGAAAAAGTCTTAATCTTGGAGTCCAGAGTCTGGGTCCAAGTCCAATACCTTTCTTAATCTTTCCCAGGGCTCTCGTACAAATAGGCCCTTGGAGGCCTGACGTGACGCCCAGTCCCTGAGGCCTGTGTGCAGACTAGACCCCAGGTCAATACCTAGCTTCCTTTCTCTGGATCCCATCTTCACTGCATCAGCTCCCTCTGGTGGCCAGAAGCAAACTCCTAGTATCCTCTAAGAGCCCTACCATCACCGTTGACTGGGTTCCTATTTCAGGACAGCCTTCCTCCAAGGTTCCTTTGCCAGCTGAAATGAGGGATAGATCAGGAACCCGGTGAACGGCCAAGGGCGCACCCATCTCGCGCGCTTCCTAGGACTCCCTCTGCTCTTCATCCCCCAGGTTCTTTCCCCCAGGTCCTAGCCCTACTGAGAGGAGCCTTAGTGCCACAAACTCTCAGAACAATACTTCCTCTCATTTCCCCCAAGAATAAAAACGAAGTTTACCTGGCAAACTTAACCATTCCTCTTGCCACGGAGTGGGTTAGTTAGAGGCAGGACTAGAACCAGGAATTCTGAACCCCTGGCTCCTTTCCTGAGTATCCGCCCCCAGAATCAGCAAGGAGCAGGAATATGAAGGGGTCCGTGCCAGTGCTGACTCCCACTGATGCAGGGCATGGAATTCACCAGCCTCAGGACAAGGGCCATCATCTGAGAAATGGGTGCCTGCTCACAGAGAAGACAAAATCCTCGTCCTCCGCTCCTCCCAGCCTGCACTCAGCCTTTGTCCCTTCCTGCTTAAGCAGTGGCTTCTTTCCATCCAGCTGGTTCTTTTAGCTCTAAGACATCTCTCCATCTCCAGGGCCAGCTCCCCTCAAATTCATCCTCCACTCTCTCCCAGAGTTGGCCCTCCAGCCATATCACTCCCATGCCTGCTTAGAAACCTTCAGTGGCTCTTAAGGATAGTCTTAGGACTAACTAAAGTGCCCCTCCTTCAGTTCCTGGCCCTCAGCCTGAAAGTTTATGCCTCAAAAACACTAAAACCTCCAGTTAGCTCCTGCAGCCCACCGCATCTCATGTCCACACCTTTACTCAGACAAGCTTTGCTCCAGGTTCTCCTACACTCTGTCCTTCTCTCCCCTTATTTAAGACACACCTCCGGGTGCCCCCCAGGAAGCCTCGCTGGATCCCCTTGGTTCTGTTTGGTGTGCGTCTCTGATCACCTGTCACTGCAGTTGCCACGAGGCACCCCCCGTGACCAGGGCCTGTGCCCTCTGTCCTTCCGGACCTTGTGCACCTCTTGCAAACAGGCACTCAGTAAATGCTTGGTCATTTGATTTGATAATTCGCCATGAGAGAAAGGTGACATCCTTTACAAGTAGAATTTGTACCCCTTTCTTGAATCCCTGATTCTCCTCCCTACACTTCCCTAGGCTGGCTCCCTGGGCCTCAACTGGCTCGATTACTTTCTGATGCGTACTGCCACTGGGACTCTTATTTCATCTTGCCATGTCTCTGCCATGCTTTCTCTTTGGAAGTAGAGACTCCAGGCCTTCTGTGTCCATTCAGCTAACATTTTTAACACCTCCGCATACTGCGTGCTGTCTGGACTGGATGCAGAGACTAGTTAGACAGGGTCTCTGCTCTCAAAAGTCCCCAGCCTGGAGGAGAATTTAGACAAGGAAAGAGGCAAATAGTATGAGCTGTGGTGAGGGGACAGGGTGACACAGTCGGTGCCCAGGCCAGCTCTCCACAGACTGCCCTGGGCTCGCATCCCAGTTCCGCTGCTTGTCAGCTGTGTAGCCTTGGGTGAGTCCCGTATCTGTGTCTATTTCCCATGGTTAAAGGCGCGGGTGATGATATACCCGTACCTTTTGGGGTTATGTGGGGGAAAAACGAATTAACTCCTGTAAAGCCTATACCAGAGAGCCTAGCCCAGAGTAGACAATCAGTAAATATTAGCCATGATTATTCGTAGCTCAGAATGCTGTGGGAACGGAGGAGAGACAAGGCTAAGCATCAGTTACAAAGGAGGAAGGATCAAGAGATATCCGTATTCTAACTGGAGCCTGTGTGTGTGTGCTAAGTCGCTTCAGTTATGTCTGACTCTTTGCGACCCATGGACTGTAGCCCACCAGGCTCTTCTGTCCATGGGTTTCTCCAAGCAAGAATACAGGAGTGAGCTGCCATGCCCTCATCCAGGAACTGGAGCCTGGAAACGAGCAAGTGACATGAACGGCAAATGGAAAGTGTCTCCAAGGACCAGCCCCTGGTGAAGCCACTGCACCCACCTGACCGTCTCTTCCTTCCTTAGGGCCGACGACTGCTTTTGCGCTTCTCGGAAGCTGGACGCAGTGGCCATCGAAGCCAAGTTTAAGCAGGACCTGGGTTTCCGGATGCTGAACTGTGGGCGGACGGACCTGGTGAAGCAGGCAGTGTCCCTCCTGGGGCCCGATGGGATCAACACCATGAGCGAGCAGGTATGGGCCCTCCCAGGGTCTGAATAACCACCCCACCTCCACCATATGCCCCGCCCTAGGGCAAGAGGGAAACAGCAGGCATTGAATAGAGACTCCCTCTACTGGTGATGAAGGGTGATTTTTTTTGTTGTTATTGGGTTTTTTCCCTTAGTTTTTATTTTTTAAGTTTTTAAAATATCTTATAAAAGTATCCTTGTTCATCTTCATAGAAGTTTCACGTGATCATTGCAGCTGAAATGGAAAATAGAGAAAAATAGACTTATTCCAGAGAGGAAATAATGCCATCATCCAAATAACTATCATTTATATTTAGCATGTGTCCTTCAAGTCCTTTTTCCGGCATGGTTAAAATTAGTTCTCTGCCGGCCTCTTAGTGCATCATGGAACTAATCCAAGCAGATTTTCACCAAACTTTCAGGATATGTTTAAGATACACAAAAGTCATTCTGAAGGACCCTAGGAGACGCCTCAGCCATTAGTCAGCCATCTGCAAAACCCCTAAAAGTGAGGCCCAGAGACCTTGTATGTCTGTTGGGGAGATGTCCCCATGTAGGTGAAGATGTCATGTGTGGAGAAAACAAACAGCAGGTTTCAATGTTAGCCCCAGATGGAAAATCACAAGGCAGGCGGAGCTGTTTCTCACGTGAGCAGCTCATGCAGCAAGTTCCAGAGAAGCGAAATGAGCTAGCAGTGTTCCTGAGCAACACCAACAGAGCCCTAATACACACACACACACATTATTTTTTTTAAAAAAGGGATTTATTATATTTTTTTCTTTTTTTCAGTATTTTATATTAAAGATACTTTGTAATATCATTACATGTTCTCTTTAAAATCACTTCAAATGGATACATTGGCTCAGATGGTAAAGAATCTGCCTGCAGTGTGGGCCAACTGGGTTCGATCCCTGGGTCGGGAAGCTCCCCTGGAGAAGAAAATGCAGATGCACTCCAGTATTCTTGCCCAGAGAATTCCGTGGACAGAGAAGCCTGGGGGGCTACAGTCCACGGAGTTGCAGAGTCAGACATGGATGAGCAACTAACTAACAAAGTGGTCATATTATTTGTTCAGTTAAACATAGTCCAGTTGTTGGATTGTTTCTGATCACTTAAATCAATAGTACTGAGAGAGATATACTCACTACTCAAGTCTTTGCTCAAATCTGATTATTTCATTAGAGAAATTTTTTGAAATAGTTGTTCAAATGCATCAATTTATCTTAAGGTCTTCAATCTCAAATTACTTCCTCAGAGATTGTTTCCTTGTACACACTCTCCAACTATTTATGTGTACCGTATTGGTCTTTTACTTTCTTTTGCTTGTTTTTCATTAGTGCTTAATTGATTTTCTTCTTTATTTCAAAGCGCTCTTTACATATTAGGCATATAACCCTTTGTGATAATGTGACACAAATGTCTCAATTTATTGTTTACCTCTTAATTGTGTTTATGTTTTTAGTCTTACATCCTCAATGCTGTCAAGACTTTCTTTTGTGATTTCTTCCATTACTTTTATAGCTTTTAGAAACAGATTCAGTTAGATGTCTTTTATGGTTTTAATTTTTTTCTCTACATCTCTAATCAAACTGTAAATGATTTGGTATGCGATAAGGCTCTAACTTGAACATTTTCCCACATAGCTTTCTTCACAGCACTGTTTATTGAAAAATCCACCCCTTACTTCCTATTGGTTAAGCAGGAATCATGGGCAAATATGGAATTCCTGAAAACCATTCCTCATTCGCTTGCCTTTTGCTTGTAAATGATAACGTTAAAGCAGATGGAGTGCTGGAGTCATATTCAGAGGCACCAATTTCGTTTGACACTGACCAGCAGGCCATATAGAGCAAAGACGACACTTCTTAAATCCTGAGAGAGAAAATGCCATGGAAACAGTATTTACCGATCAGATAGCTTAGGGCTGATATTACAGAATCGAGAAAGTTCCTAAGAGGTTTCAGTTAAACCAGCCACTTGTTTTAGCAAACACTCTTAGATCTGTTGCACCCTAAGACACACAAACAAAATCCTCCAACTTAAGCCCAGATAAATGAAAAAAAAAAGACAATTTATGTTTCTCTTCTTGCTTCCATGTTGGTTTTCAAAATATGGAGGATTGTAGAGCTGTACATTTACTTTAGAATCCTGGATTCGGAAAACAAGCATAGTCTCTTTCACATGAGTAAGATTTTCCGTTTGTTATTGTCGAGTGACACAGCCACCTTGTAAACCTTCTCCATTCTCTGGTTTTTAACTCACTGCAGGGCATGACCCCCCTGATGTACGCCTGTGTCCGTGGGGACGAGGCGATGGTTCAGATGCTGCTGGATGCCGGAGCTGACCTGAATGTGGAGGTGAGGGTGCAGAGGGCTGCAGGGCCCCTGGGCCTGGCAGTCCCCGGGGAAGGCGAGCAAAGAGAGGGGGGCTTTATCTCTCAAGAGCCACCAATGAGGGTGCTCAGTCCAGCAAATAGGTCAGACCAGCTGTTGGATTTCCTCCATCCTGAGGCCCCAGCCCAACCAGACTCCAAGAAGCTGCCTCCAAGCATTTTTCATTTTAAAGCAACCCATGCGGCTGCACAGAGCTCTAACTTTTCCCTTGGCTCAGCAATACCGAGTCTCTGATCCTCCCCACTGATCCATTCCTCCTGGGATCCTGCAAAGAGAGCTCTCCTGAACCACCAGCCCTTCCCACTGCCAAATACAAAGCTGGTCCACGTCCCCGTGACCCCCAGATCTTCCACCCTCCCTCCCCGAATCCTGATTGGCCCACTTGGTTGGCCTGCTGAAGCCACAGGTCTTAAAGCTAATTGCAGAGCTTCCTCGAGGTCGTGTGACATAGTGGAAAGTGTGCCCCTACAGGCTTCAGAATTTGATACATGGCTTCAAATTCTGAAACTGCTGCATCTTAGTAACTTGCTTTTCTGCTTGGGCGAGTAGTTTCACCTTCCTGAGCCACAGTGTTCCCCTTTGTGAAATGGGCGAATAATCACACCCATCTCAGACAGTTGTTGGAAGAAATAAATATAGAGGAGCATCAGTTTGGAATTCAGTTAATATTGGTGCCCCCCTCAGGGCTTATGATAGGTAAAATTATACTTCTTGATCATATTCTATGCTGTCTTAAGACCCACTCTCACAAAAAAGAAATATAGGACAACCGACTTTCTTCTAGCAGTTCCAAGGTTGGGAAGATTTATGGACTTGCTGAAGTCCTAACTCAGCCACTCCAGAAAACTTTTTTTTTTAGTTCAAAATTAGATGCTCTTGTAGTCTTAGTACTATGCTTTAAAAAAAAAAAAAAAAAAAAAAAAGCTTTATATTCATCTGAGGAAAACAGGCAGTAGGCATGGTTTTGGATCCAAAACCATCTGGGATCTTATAGGTTTTCAAATATTGGGGGGTTTTGTTCCCTGATATGAATCCCCAAGCACCATGCACATCCCTGCAAGAGCTCCTCAGCTTTGGGTCTCTGGTCCTCTAGCCCATCCCATAGCTCCCAGCTCAAGGTCCTCGCCTAGCCAGTGGTTAGAGAGCTCAACTCTTCTGAAAGCAGCAGACGTCACAGTGGTATGGCCCCGGGAATGTTTAAAAGAAAAGCCGTGGGCGGGTGACAGGCCATCCTGCAGGACCCTAGCCTGTCCTGTCCACTGTCCTGCAGCCTGTCTCTTGGTCTGCGGTGTTTTGAGGTCCCCATGTGGGAAGACCAATATCAGATTTCTCATTCATGCCCAAGGAAGGTTTGTGCCTAGGTTTCCAGTAGCCTGAGCGTCCTTGTCAACCAGGAAGCCAGCAGAAGCATGAAATGAGGACAGTGTGGGAGGAGCTGTGACCAGGCAGTGGTCTTCCTCCATCAGATGGGAGGTGGTCTTGCTTGACCTGGAAGCTCGAAGCAGACCTCCCCTTGCGTGGGGTTTGCCACTGCCGAGAATTTCCCCTAAAGATGTGGATGTGATGGTGGCGGCCTCACCTGACATCCTGTAGCTCTCAGAAGCCCGCCCTCCCTTAAGCAGGAAGAGCAGACAGGCAGGGGAGCTGGTTCATTGTAGCCACCGTTACAATTTCTTCAAGACTCCTTAGAGGCAGTCAGCAGTCACCCATTTAACTCTCTTCTAACGAGCAGCAAAGGAGTTTTTGTTGTGTACAGAGGATATAAAGTCACTACCCTGTATGTCTCCAGCATTCCCCAAGGCGCCTTCCAGGACATCCTCTGTACATCTCTAGCGTGCCCAGCCACAGATAGGTCAGATTTGCTAGTCTAAGTATTGTGAAGGTCACATTTTGAAAATAATTTCAATTTGTTTATAGGTTGTCAGTACTCCTCATAAATATCCATCCGTCCACCCCGAGACCCGCCATTGGACGGCTCTGACTTTTGCTGTGTTGCATGGACATATTCCTGTAGTTCAGGTATTAACGTATTTCCCTATCCACATCTGACCTTTAATTGTACCTCTTTCATTATGCAAATCTGTACCTCTCCCGGCATGCCTATTCCCCCAGAGATTCATATTGGTTAATTGCAATGAAATACAGCACATTCATATCATATGAATGAAAATACTATATGGAATGCTCTATATGGCCTGGCTTTAACCAATATGAACTTATCACATACCTACATGCAGCCTTACACACAGAGTGGCAAACCTTCCAAGTTGTTCCCAGTGGCTCAAGGGTGGGGCCTGAGCTATGATTTTGTGGATTTGTTCATTTTTACTTGTCATAACATGAACCTAAGATGTGGCTGGTGTGAGACCTTAGAAGGTGGGGTCCCTTAGGTGTGACCCCAGTGTTTGCATAGAGTCTAGGGGTTTCCAGCCAGAGAAAAGAAGCAGCCGAGCCGCCAAGGGAGTGATTCCAAATGACATTTGCTTGGATCCCACTTATGGAGAATCCCACATAAGAGGTCTAGGGTAGGGTCTTCATGTGTGTCTTCTGAAACAGGTACCCGAATATGAAGAGATGTCCTCATCCAAGATCCTTTGGGCACAGAAGTTGTTTTGCCCTCACCATTTCTGGTTGTTGTAGAGTTGGTGTTCAGTGGACAGCCATCCAGTATATTCTAGATCTTAAACTCGGTTCATTCTAGATCTTAAAACTTTCCTTGATTGGAAAAAAAGAGATCAGCACCCCCCGCCCCCAGTTCCCTGACCACATCTGGCCCCATAGTGAATGCTGAGTTTCAGGTACATCAGGAACTCCTCTCCTTTTATGTGGTCCAAGCCTCTTAAAATTTCACAGAGCAGAAAGTAGTGTGTCAGGGGCCCCTCGGCAATCTTGGAGTTTCATAGGAATCCTTTATTGTTTCCTAGGTCATGGGAATCCTTAACACACATCAAAGGCATGTTTCAGGAGGTTGAGCGTGTGACATGTCACACCAAGAGCTGACTTCTGCCTGTAGAGCATCATGACCAGCCCAGTCCTAGTAGAGGAATCTAAGAAAGAACGGGTTGGAGGGTGGCCTAGTGGATACAAATAACATCCCTTAACGTGCAGTGGCATCCCCAGCCTTTAAATCAGGAGTAAGAGCAGCAGGCAGCCGTGCAAGGCCAAAGGGAAGTCAGGTCACCTCTCTGCTGCAGGTGCACACATGGCGGAATGCCAAGTAGGCAGCCCCTCCTGACTGTGCCCTCAGGTAGTCCTGTGCAGGGAAAACAGGCATTTCCCCCTCATTTCCATCAGCAGAGCTGACGGCACATTCACAGTGAGGCCCAGCATGGACAGAACCTCCATTTTTAGGAAGCCCAGAAATCTTAAAGAATGCCCAGGATGGAGTCACACGCAGCAGCACTCCTGGAAGCTCACTCTGCCACTTTATTCACTGATCTTGCTGGCCAGGAGGGCTCAGCATTTGTTGAGCTGAGTTTCTAGGATGTTCCAGAAGGGATTCTTGTCCTAGTTGGCCCAGTGATCCCCAAAGTCCTTCAGGACTCTCAAGAGTCTATGGTTCTAAGAGACCTCTCTAATACTCTGAGGCTTTTTGTCACTGATCCCCAGAGGATATTCTCTAGCAGTGTGGTACCACGAAACTTCTAGCTCAGTGCTTCTAGAAACGTTAATGTACATAGAAATCACCTGGAGAGCTTGTTGAGATGCAGATTCTAATCACTTGTTCTGGGGTGGAGCCTGAGAACCAGCATTTCAGACCAACTCCCCAGGGATGCTGATGCTACTGTCCATGGACCACGGTTTGAGCGGTTTGAGTGGTCTGAGGCCCTAGGAGATGTGAGAGGCTCTCAGTTCACCCTCTGAGGTGAAGTTGCCCTCCCCCTGTGCCCGTGGTCATGGACCCAGAGGAAAGCAGGAACCCTGGCAGCACCACAATGATGCCCACCAGCTTTTCCTGGCGTATCCTTTAAACATCTCAAGGGCCGCTCTCCCTCCACAGCTCCTCCTGGACGCCGGGGCCAAGGTGGAGGGCTCTGTGGAGCACGGCGAGGAGAACTACTCAGAAACACCCCTCCAGCTCGCAGCCGCCGTAGGTAAGTCTCTGATGCTCGTCCCAGCCAGGGGGCTCCAGCACCCTGCCCCTTCATGTGTCTGTGACTGTGTGTTGGCTTGATTCTCTTATCAAACCCCCTTCTCTGGGCTTGCAGGAAATTTTGAACTGGTTAGTTTGCTGTTGGAGCGAGGCGCGGACCCCCTGATAGGAACCATGTACAGGAATGGAATTTCTACCACCCCCCAGGGTGATATGAACTCTTTCAGCCAGGCTGCAGCCCATGGACACAGGTAGGCTAGGATGGGCCATGAGGTCCCAAGTGGTGTTTGTTAAAAATGCAGATTCCCAGGCCTACCCCAGACTCACTGCATCTCTGGATGTGGGGCCCAGAGGCAGTCCAGGCCTGGCCAACTTCACATATTGCACGTCCACGGGTCCTTCCCCAACCGGCTGTCATCTCACAGACGTCACTCTTTGCCAGTGTTGGTCAGAGTTCATCACATCCCCTGTCACGAAGTGAGAAGAATCCATTTAAAGAATAATAAAATCTCTCATGTTTGGTTACTTCCCATCTACATTTCCTTCAGGATTTACCCCATCAGATTTTACTATGCATAACCCCAAGCAAAGCAAATTCACCATGGGGGGAGTGCAGGCAGACTGTTAAAAGGGCAGAGTTCTAGAACCTTCTAGATATTTGGGGAAAGCACTTAGCCCAAGTCATCCTCAAGGAAACGCAGGCAGTCCCACCCCACCATCTCCTGCAGCCGCAACAGGTAGTGCCCTGGTCGCCCCTCTGAAAGCCCCACTCCAGAGTTGTCCCATCCTTTTGTCCCGAGTTGAGAGGGGTCCCCACATCCCCCGCCCCGCCCCCACCTGGCACAGCCCTTGCATCTCTGAGTGTCTTCCTCTCTGGGTTTATGATTGACAGGAATGTGTTCCGCAAACTGCTCGCTCAGCCAGAGAAGGAGAAGAGTGANGGGTCCCCACATCCCCCGCCCCGCCCCCACCTGGCACAGCCCTTGCATCTCTGAGTGTCTTCCTCTCTGGGTTTATGATTGACAGGAATGTGTTCCGCAAACTGCTCGCTCAGCCAGAGAAGGAGAAGAGTGATATCCTGTCCCTGGAGGAGATTCTGGCTGAGGGGACTGACCTGGCGGAGACAGCCCCGCCCCCGCTGTGCGCCAGCCGCAACAGCAAGGCCAAACTCAGAGCCCTGAGGGAGGCCATGTATCACAGCGCTGAGCACGGCTACGTGGATGTCACAATTGATATCAGGAGCATAGGTCAGTCTGGGGGCCTTCCACGGCTGGGCACGGTGCCTCCACCCAGCTCCAGGTCACATACCCGCATGCGCGTGCACACACACACACATGCATGCATGCACGTGCACACACCCCTGTGCACACACCCCTTGCAGCTCAGGGAACTTCTCATTTGCTGGTTGGAGCATTTCTGGGCTCCAACCCATGTGGGCCTTACCCCACATGGTCCCCATACACAGCAGCATTCTGCCGGCCCCAGAAACCCACCCTCAGGCCACCCTTCCACGATTCCCAAACCCTGGACCCTACGTTAGGAAACCGAATCACCTGGGGAGCTTGTCTGAATACAGATTGCCAGGCCCTACACCCAGAGGCTCTGCTGTCGAGGGTCTGGATGGATAAAGGCTGGAAATCTTTATATTTAACAATCATCCCAGGTGGTTCCCAGTGGTTGGAGAATCGCTTCCTGAGAGCACTCAGATCTGTGACGCAGCTGCTAGCATCAGCTAGGATGAGGACATCCTGCCCCTAGTGGGGCTCCCCCTACTACAGGAGCAAAGCTATGCCCAAGGAAAAGTTGGGTGTCTCTCCCTTGAGCAGGCTAGCCCAGGGCCATCTCTTCCATGCATCTGGGGAACAGGCTAGCCCAGCCCTCACCCAGCTAAGGGCACCAGCCCTGGCCCAGAAACAACAGGGCAGAGCAAGGGCTATAAACACAGGGTGTGGCAGGTCAGGGTAAGCTGAGGCCTCCAGTGCTATTCTGGAGACTTGTCTCTCTCGGAGAGTGGCTGTTGAGTATGGGGGATATTATGCCATTTCCCTGGCAGCCTGTGTAGCTGGATTCTGAGGCTCAAGACTCTGAATGGTGCATTTATAAGCAGTAGCAAGTGCCCCAGCCTCACGGTCGGGGGGAGAAGCGAGTCACAGCCATCAGCTGCTGGAGAGGTTTCTATTAAGGGAGGAAGACCTGATGAAGCGCCTGCAGATGAAAATGTTGTTTTGCACACAGCAGCAGTATCCTCCTGTGTCTTCCTATTCAGATGGAAATGCCCGCCCTGGCCAGAGCAGCTGACAGTGAGGTCCACTGTGGGTTTCACCAGCTCAAAGCTCTGGGCATGGAGGCAAAGGGGATGGGGAAGGAAGAGGTCAGAACTCAGAAGGCTGCAGTCTGCATTACAGTTTCAATACTCTACATGGTGATTATACTTTGTAAACTGTAGTCCCCAATACGGAGAAGGCAATGGCACCCCACTCCAGTACTCTTGCCTGGAAAATCCCATGGGCGGAGGAGCCTGATGGGCTGCAGTCCATGGGGTGGCGAAGAGTCAGAAACGACTGAGCGACTTCACTTTCACTTTTCACTTTCGTCCACTGAAGAAGGAAATGGCAATCCACTCCAGTCTTCTTGCCTGGAGAATCCCAGGACAGGGGAGCCTGGTGGGCTGCCGTCTATGGGGTCGCACAGAGTCGGACACGACTGAAGCAACTTAGCAGCAGCAGCAGCCCCTAATAACACGAGGGGCTTGCAGAACTGGATACCCATAGTTAACAGACTCGAATTATGACCTTTAATTTTAACGTCTGCAAGTCTTTGGGAAAGAAGAAACAAAACAGCTCCGACTCTATGCAATGAAAGGTGGTCTCTTGGTCTCATGATCTGGTAATGTCCTCAGGAAAGGCCAGCTCCACATAAAAACATGCCTTCTCCTCTGGTTGTTGTCTGCCCTCCCCTCCCTCACCCCGCCCTCCCCCTTTCCAGGTGTCCCGTGGACCCTGCACACGTGGCTGGAGTCTTTGCGGATCGCCTTCCAGCAGCACCGCAGGCCTCTCATTCAGTGCCTGTTGAAGGAGTTCAAGACTATTCAGGAGGAAGAGTACACGGAGGAGCTGGTCACCCAGGGCCTGCCCCTGATGTTTGAGATCTTGAAGGCCAGCAAGGTACGAGGGGCTCCTGTGGGCAGGGAGCACAGCTTGGGGGTTCTGATCTCGGCGCTCCCGCCCCTCAGGTGGGAACCTTGCAGTCACTGGTCCGGTACCCTGGCTGCTTACATTTGCCTGTGCGGCCACTCGCAAGGCAACTGCTCTGCTGAGCACCTGTTCCGTCCCAGGCACTTAGGCACACGGGACAAAGTAAAGGACACCTTCCGGCCAGGAAACTTGCACAGAAGTGGGGGTGCTACAGCCCACGCGTACCTGAGGTGGCTTGTGAAACAGTGTTAGATTGTGTGGCAAAGGCTCTGAGGAGTGTGGGAAGGTTGGGGGAAGGTGTCATTGAGATGCTGAGACCAGGGCGGGCCTGGACAGACAGTAGGACATAGGACATTGGGAATCCAAGGGGAAGAGGGAAATGGGTGTAGCTGCCTTGGATGCAGACCCCCACGGGGTCCCTGGAAAGCCAGGCCCCGAGAAGGCTTTTCAGGTCTGAGGACAGCACGTGCCTAGTCCTTCAGGCTCACTCACCCATTCTTCAAGGGCCCCTGCATTCCTGTTGACATTTCGTTCCCAGCATCGGGAAAACGCTGCAACCCCCTGCACAACAGGTCCTTCTAAGATGGTGGAGGCTGTGAAGTATCAGGGAATTAGGCCTCTGAACCAAAAGGGCTGCATGGATTTCCCTACCAGAGCGGGGAGGGGAGTATGGAGCAGCCTGCTCTATAGGGTGTGGGGGACGGCCCCACAGCAAAGCCCTGGCAACACATCCGGCTGATTTCTGAGCCCGGAGCACCTGGCCCAGAGTCCAGTGTGGGTCCCATCAGTTATTCTCATTAGCTCCAGAGACTTAGGGGCCCCTGTGGGCTGGATATATGCCTAATGTCAAGCCCCACTTAGATCCAGAATGGGAGCAGGTGTGCCAGGCCTCAGGTAATGAGCCTCAGCGATTCCACAAAGAGCAGAACCCACTGGAAGCATTTCAAAACCAAACTCTCCCTCAGCCCTCACCCATCCCCCCAACTTGAAAAGAAATAAATAGATAAACCCTGAAATTACCTAAGAGACCACCTTAGTGAAAAACGTTGCTGGGTCTGTTCCCAGGGTCTGGTGTTATAATTGTTTTTTTTTTTTTTTCCTTCTATGGGCTGTAATGGGAATTCCAGAAATTACTAAGGCATGCTGTGTATTAAGGAAACCTAATCTATGGATTTTTTAAGTAAATTTATTTTGAAGTATGGCATACATCAGAAAAGTGCCCAGGTTCATAGCTGTGGAGTCTAAATGGATTTTCACAAGGCAAACTTACTTGTGTGATCAACATCCAGACCAAGAAATAGAACATTGCTAGCATTCCAGCAGGCACCTTGGGTCCCACTCAACCACTACCCGCCCCCACAAAGAGCACCCAACAGCAGCTGATAGCAGTAGCTAGAGGCCTAAAAGAAAGGAGGGCGGGACCTTTGGCAGGAGATGTGGACTAGAGCAGGCTTTCCCGGTGGCCCTAGTGGTAAAGAACCTACCTGCCAGTGCAAGAGACTTACGAGACGCGGGTTCAGTTCCCGGGTTGGGAAGATCCCCTGGAGGAGGGCATGGCAACCCACTCCAGTATCCTTGCCTGGAGATTCCCATGGACGAAACAGCCCAGCAGGCTACAATCCGTGGGGTCGCACGGAGTTGGACACGACTGAAATGACCTAGCCCGCACACATGCACGTGTACTAGAGCCTGCTCCGTCCAGCTGTCCCGATCTTGGAGGGGAGGGGGAGGCAGGGATGGGGCAGGAGCAATCATGGTCAGGAGACGACAGTCTGGGAAAAGGCGCATTCAAGAGTCAGGTTTGCCCTAGATGACCAACAGGAAAGCCCATCTATGTCTGTAACGTATATGTATGAGTGTCCATATTAAATAGGTGGCTCAGTCGTAAAGAGTCCACCTGTCAGTGCAGGAGATGCAGGTTCGATCCTTGGGTCGCAAAGATCCCCTAGAGAAGGAAATGGTAACCCACTCCAGCATTCTTGCTGGGATAATCCCACAGACAGAAGAGCCTGTCAGGCTACAGTCTGTGAGATCACAGAGTCAGACATGAGTGAGTACATATGCACGACAAGGGTGTCCATAGCAATGTTACCTGTGATAGGAAAAAATTGGGAACACCTCCAATACCCATTAACATAGAATGGGCAAATACACTGTATATTCACCACGCGCATGTGTACCAAGTCATTTCAGCTGTGTTTGACTCTTTACATGCCTATGGACTGTAGTCCGCCAGGCTCCTCTGTTCATGGGATTCTGCAGGCAAGGATGCTGGGGTGGGTTGCCATGCCCTCCTCCAGTATATTCACTGCATGAAATAATAAACAAAAATGTTTTGTTTTTTTTTTTTAAGTCAGGTTTTCCCTAACAGGGGAGAGGGGGGAATGGAGGTGGTCAATGGCAACCTCTACTGGTGAATTGTGGTATTTTTTTTTTAACACTAAAAGCATTTCGCACTGAGGTATAACCAATTAAGAATGTTGTGGTAGTTTCCGGTGAATAGCGAAGGGACTCAGCCATACGTGTACATGTATCCATTCTCCCCCAAACTCCCCTCCCATCCAGGCTGCCTCATAACATTGAGCAGAGTTCCCTGTGCTATCCATTTAAAATGGATAACCATTTTAAATCTAGCAGTGTGTACATGACCTTCCCAAAATAGAAGCAACCTAGATGTCCATTGACAGACAAATGAATAAAGATGTGGTACATATATACAATGGAATATTATTCAGCCATTAAAAAGAGTGAAATAATGCCATTTGTGGCAACATGGATGGACCTAGAGAGTGCCATAGTGAGTGAAGTAACTCAGAGGAGAAATACCATATTACATCCCTTTTATGTGGACTCTAAGAAGAAATTACAACTGACAAAACAGAAGGAGACTCACAGACTTAGTTAGGGACTTTGGGAGATGTGGTATTAATACTGACTCAGTTGAGTTCAGTCGATCAGTCATGTCTAGCACTTTGTGACCCCATGAACTGCAGCACGCCAGGCTTCCCTGTCCATGACCAACTCCTGGAGCCTACTCAAACTCATGTCCATCAAGTCAGTGATGCCATCTAACCATCTCATCCTCCATCATCCCCTTCTCCTCCTGCCTTCAGTCTTTCCCAGCATCAGGGTCTTTTCCAATGATTCAGTTCTTTGCATCAGGTGGTCAAAGTATTGGAGCTTCAGCATCAGTCCTTCCAATGAATATCTAGGACTGATTTCCTTTACAATTGACTGGTTGGATCTCCTTGCAGTCCAAGGGACTCTCGAGAGTCTTCTCCAGCACCACAGTTCTACAGAGGGCAAAAAATAGGCAATCAGCTTCTGGTGGCTACAGGGTGAAGTCAAGCATTCTCCAAGCACAGTGACATTCCTGTGGTCAGAAGTCTGGAGAGAGATGATGGCAGACAGTTGAGAAAGTGCTGCAAAGCTCTGCCCTCTGAAAGTATCCTCTTGGAAGGCATGAGTAGCAATGCATTTTTCCTGCTCTCTCCACTAACAAATTCCTGTTCAGATCATGTCTGCTGCTCTGTGTGAACAAACATCCGGTTCTATCAGAGTAGTGAACAAGAATGTAGAATTCCTGTAAATATTAATAAATCCACTTTGCAGTCAACTCAGAGAATCAGAGCCATCCTGTCAAGTGAAGCAGATGCTTTCTCCCCATCTTTGACGCGTGCTTGGTCAGATATTACTTGACATCTGGTTGCAGATGTGCTTTTTAGCTCCCACTTCTCTTCATTTATTTATTTGGCTGCACCAGGTCTTAGTGGCTGCACACGGGATCTTCGATCTTCGTTGTGGCATATGGGATCTACTTCCCTGACCAGGGATCAACCAGGGGACCCCTGCATTGGGAGCTTGGAGTCTTAGCCACTGGACCACCAGGGAAGTCCCATCCCCACTTCTAAATTTTATCTTTAAACATCTAAAGGATTCAGTTTCTCTAGGTTTCCCTAGGAGTAGAACAATGCAGTCATTGTTTAAAAATACGTCTGTTTAAAGAGAGCTTCTGGCCATTTATACATGCATACATGAATTTATACATACATAATTCTTCTGGACATGTGTCCATTCCACAGTCATGAGTGCCCACTAGGCCACAGCAGTGGTGGGATGTTCTTTACCCTCCTGGAGCTTACTGTGTCCAGGGAAGGGTCAGACCCACAGTAAGCCAGGACATAAATCAGCAAAAGAGGGTGAGAGCAAGATAAATGCTATGAAAAAAAACATGATCTTGGACATCGATGTAGTCTCTAGGGGGTGGGGCGGGCAAGGTCTAATCTAGACAGGATGATAAGAAAAGTCTCCCAGAGGAGGTCGCGTATGAACAACCACCTAAGTGAGGAACGGCTGCCAGCCACACACAGGCCTGAGCAAAAGCACTCCACTCGGGGGTCAGGAACCTGGAGGAGCGAAGTTCCTGGTGGGAATGTGCTTGATGTGCTGGAGAACCTGCAAGCGGAGGGACACAGGAGGGAGTGTGAGAGGTGAAGTCAGACTGCACGGGGCCTTTCTCCAGGGTGCACATTTGGGGTTTTCCTCCACGTGCTCTGAATAGAACACCACTGGGGACTTCAGCCAAGGGCGAGATGTGAGCGATGCAGCTTTATTTTTTTCCTTGTGACTTGTACACTTTTTAAGTTTTATTTCCCTACTTTTAAAAAATCTACCTTTTTAAATTAAACGTTTTATTTTGAGACAGTTGCAGATTCTCATACAGTTGTAAGAAAACATACAGAGAGATAACTTTGCTTCCCCCACTGACAGTATCTTGCAAAATGACAGTTAAATGTCACAACCAGGATACTGACATGGTACTGTCATCATGCAGAAAATTGCCATCGCCCTAAGGCTCCCTCGCATTGCTCTTTTTTTTTTTTCGGCTTGGGGATCTTAGTTCCCTGACCAGGAATCAAGCCCAGGTCCCTTGCAGTGGAAGTGCAGAGTCTTAACCACTGGACTGCCAAGGAAGTCCTTCTTTTTTCTTTCCTTTTTTCATGTTACTCTTTTATAGCTACCCCCATATCCTTCTGCCCCGACTCCCTCTTTACGCTCTGGTAACCACTAATCTGGTCTCCATTTCTCTAATCTTGTCATTTCAAGACTGTGATTTAAATGGAATCATACAGTAGGAAACTTTTTAGGATTGGATTTTTCTCACTCAGTATAATTCTCTGAAGGTTCTTCCAGGTCGTCGCATGTGTTAATAGTTTGTTTCTTCCTCTTGCTGCATAGTACTCTCTGGTATGGACCGATCGCAGTTTATTAACCACTCACCCACTGAAGGACATCTGAGTTGTTTCCAGTTTTGAGCTATTACAAATAAAGCTATTATAACATTCCAGCACAGGTGTTTGATGTGAATATGTCTTCATTTCTCTGGGATAAATGCTCAGGAGTGCAATTGCTGGGTTGTATGGTAGTTGCATATTTAGTTTCTAAAGACGCTGCTAAACTGTTTTTGAGACAGGCTGCACCATTTTACATTCCCACCAGCAAAATATGAGTAATGAAATTTCTCCACATTCTCACTGTTTGGTGCTATTGCTATCTTTTTATTTTAGCCATTCTGATCGATGTGTAAGTGGTATCTCATTGTGGTTTTAATTTGCATTTCCCTAAATGGCTAATGATGTTGAACATATTTTCATGTGTTTTTTTTTTTTTTGCCATCTGTATATGCTCTTCAGTGAAAAGTCTGTGTCCTTTGCCTATGTTCTAATTAAACTGGTTTTTCACTGTTGAATGTTGAGAGTTCTTTGTAAATTCTAGAAAATAGTCTCTTGTCAGATATATGGTTTGCAAATACTTTCTTTCTCCCACTCAGTAGCTTATCTTTTTATCCTCTTAACAGGGTCTTTCATAGAGCTTTTAATTTTAAGGAAGTCCAATTTTAGTTTTTCCTTTTGTGGAGATTCTGCTTTTGGTATCAAGTATCAGAACGCTTTTTTGTCGTTCAGTTGCTAAGTCGTGTCTGACTCTCTGCGACCCCATGGACTGCAATGCGCCAGGCTTCTGTCCTTCACTAACTCCCAGAGCTTGCTCAAACTTATGTCCACCGGAGTCAGTGAGTCCATCCAACCATCGCGTCGCCCNTGTCGTTCAGTTGCTAAGTCGTGTCTGACTCTCTGCGACCCCATGGACTGCAATGCGCCAGGCTTCTGTCCTTCACTAACTCCCAGAGCTTGCTCAAACTTATGTCCACCGGAGTCAGTGAGTCCATCCAACCATCGCGTCGCCCCCTTCTCCTCCTGCCCTCAATCTTTCCCAGCATCAGGATCTTTTCCAATGAGTCAGCTCTTTGCATCAGATAGCCAAAGTATTGGAGCTTCAGCATCAGTCCTTCCAATGAATATTCAGGGTTGATTTCCTTTAGGATTGACTGATTTGATCTCCTTGCTATCCAAGGGACTCTCAAGAGTCTTCTCCAGCACCACAATTCAAAAACATCAATTCTTTGGCTCTCAGCCTTCTTTATGGTCCAGCTCTCACATCCGTACATGACCACTGGAAAAACCATAGCTTTGACGATATGGACCTTTGTTGGCAAAGTGATGTCTCTGCTTTTAATACACTGTCTAGGTTTGTCATAGCTTTTCTTCCAAGGAGCAAGTGTCTTTTTAATTTCGTGGCTGCAGTCACCATCTGCAGTGATTTTGGAGCCCAAGAAAATAAGATAGCTCACTGTTTCCATTGTTTCTTCATCTATTTGCCATGAAGTGATAAGACTGGATGCCATGATCTTCGTTTTTTGAATGCTGAGTTTTAAGCCAGCTTTTTCACTCTCCTCTTTCACCCTCATCAAGAGGCTCTTTAGTTCCTCTTCATTTTCTGCCATTAGAGTGGTATCATCTGCAGCTACAAGATTGTTATTTCTCCCGGCATTCTAGATTCCAACTTGTGATTCATCCAGCTGCTTTGCTTAGCCTAAATCTTGAAGGTCTCCTCCTCAGTTTTTTTCTAGAAGCTTTATGGGTTCATGTTTTACATTTAAGTCTGTGATTCATTTCATCTTGAGTTAATGTTTGTATGAGGTGTGGGACTTTGATCAAAGTTGCTGTTTTGCTTTTGCTTTGCCAGTGGATATTCACTTGCTCCAGCATCTTTGTTGAAAAGACTCTTTCATCAAATTACTTTTACACCATTGTGAAGTCAGTTGGGCATGTTTGTGTGGGTCTGTTCCTGGGATTTCCATTCTGTTCCATTGAAGGGTGTGTCTGTCACTCCACCATTACCACAAATTTTTTTTTTTTTGATCTGTGCCATGTGGCATGCATGTGGCATGCTGTAGCTTAGTTCCCAGACCAGGGATCAAATCCGTGCCCCCTGCAAGTAGAAGCTCAGAGTCTTTACCACTGGACTGTCGGGGAAGTCCCTACGCACGGTCTTGATTACTGTAGCTAGAAAATAATTCTTGAAATTGGGTAAATTGTTTCCTCCCATGTTATTCTTTTATGAAATGAATTCATATTCTTTGCTTTCTATATAAATTTTAGAACAAATCTGTTAGTTTGTGTCTTCTCTCTCTACTACTCCTCTGTCTTAAGTTATCTTTACTATTTGCTTCTTTGGGGTTTTTTTTTTTTTTTTCTTATTTTATTTTTTTCCCAGATCTTTTAGGTAGAAGGTTGAGACTTTTCCTTTTTTTTCTTTTATGTACATTTGATATTATACATATCTTTCTCAGCACTGCTCTGTCTGTGTACCATGGAATTTGGTATGTTTCATTCTCATTTTCATTCAGTTCAGTGTGTTTTTTATTTCCCTTGGAACTTCCTTTTTGACTTATGAATTATTTAGAAATGTGTTATTTAGTTTCCAATTGTTTGGAGATTTTTCTCTTATCTTTCTTATTGATTCCTAGGTTGATTCCTTTGTGGTCAGAGAACATTCTGCATTATTTCAATCCTTTTAAATTTGGAGGCTGGCTTTATGGAACAGGATATAGTCTGTCTAGATATATGTTTCATGGCACTTAAAAAGACTGGGTTTGGGAATTCCCTGGTGGTCCAATGGTTAGGATTCGGTGCTTTCACTGTTGTGGGCATCAGATCCCTGGTCAAAGAATTTAAATCCCAAAAGCTGTGCAACATGGCCAAAGAAAAAAGGACTGTTTTCTGCCAGTGTTGAGTGGAGTGTTCTGTAGCTGTTGATAAGACCCTGTTGGATGATGATGATGGTAAGTTCTTCCATATCTTACAGATTTTCTGTCTCATTATTTAGTCTATCAGTTGAGAGAGGAATAATAAAGTCTTCAGCCGTGATTGTGGATTTGTCTGTTTCTTCTTTTGGTTCTATCAATTTTTGATTCACATATTTTGCAGATCTGTTGTTCAGTGCATACACATTTAGGACTGCAACATCTTCTCGGTAAATTAACCCTTTTATCATTTGATAATGCCCTTCTCTCTTCTGCTAGTTTTTTTGCTCTGAAATATACATTATCTAATATTAATATAGCCGCTCCTGCTTTCCTTTGATTAATGTTCATGTGATATATATTTTTTCCATCCTTTACTCTCAACTTCCCTGTTTTATTAGATTTGAAGTGACTTTCTTATAACAAGCATATAGTTGGGCTTTTCATCCACTCTGCCAGTCTCTTTTAATTGGTATATTGAGACCTTTTTTATTTTATTCAATTATCGCTACTTTAGGGCTTGTGTCTGCCATCTTACTTTTTGTTTTCTGTTTGGTCTGTCTTTTCTTTTTCTGCCTTCCTGTGGACTACTTGAACATTTTAAAATTCCCTGCTGCCCTGGAGGCCCTTGAGCCTTGTGGCCCTTTGAGCTAAAAGCTCCAAGTTTAAATGTGTCACTTAGAGGAGAGTGTCCCCATCTGTCCCAGCACAGCCACCCCACCCTCTCCTGCCCCAGAAAAGAGCGAGCCTCCAGCTTGGTTAATTCCATCTGCTGTCTTCAGGTTTGGGTCCAGAGTTAACCAAATCCATAGATTAACCCAGTTCACTGCCTGAAACTGACCATCTCACCCCACCAGAGCTATTAACTGAAACTAATGACAGCATGCCAGGAGAGCAAAGGGAGTTATCCCAACAACCTCACTGCTTGGAGGAGGCACAGAGAAGCATGCATAGCAGACGCCTTGACAAACAGATGAGTTCAAAGACGTACTGATGAGTCTTCTCTGAAGGCTCTTGTCTCTGAAAGAAAAGCAGCCAGAAGGTCTTGGAAATGGCAGCATCTTTGGAACTGGCATCACCACCGTCCCTCACACAGTGCCCATCCCTCAGGACCCAGCCAGTACCTGGCACTCAACAGATGCTCAGTGAATATTTGAAGAAAGAATTTATGAATGGATGAATGCATGGCTTAGTGCATGGGGGAAGGGGTACATTTGTGAAACCTTTGGGGGATGAATAAGTCAAGCCTACGGAACTGTGGATGAACTGTCTTTTTTCCCTTTCTTTCCTGAACGTATAGTGCTTTCATCATTTCCCTATTTCCTAACTGGAGCAGATTTTTTAAATAGTATACTTCATTTTTGGAATGACTTTAGATTTACAGGGAGATAGAGAAGATAGCACAGAGAGTTCTCCTAGAAGTCCTCACCTGCTTCCTGTTATTAACCTCCTGTGTTAGTGTGGTATATTCATCGTAACAGTGAACCAACATGGATTTGTTATTGTTAGCTAAGTGTTAGTCTCTCAGTAGTGTCCAGTTCTTTGCGACCCCATGGACTATAGACCTCCAGGCTCCTCTGTCCATGGAGTTTTCCAGGCAAGAATACTGGAGTGGGTTGCCATTCCCTTCTCCAATTGTTAGCTAAATCCCATACTATTTTGCTATTTTCTCTGTATCCAGTGTCTTTTTCTGCTCTGGGATCCCATCCAGGACACTGTGTTACATTTAGTTGTCATGCCTCTGTAGGCTACTCTTGGCTGAGATAGTATCCCAGCCTTTCCTTGTTTTTTTCTTATGAGTGTTGGTTTTTTAAGATTTTTTAATGTGGCTAATTTAAGTCTCTATTGGATTTGTTACAGTATTGCTTCTGTTTTATGTTTTGGTTTTTGGCCCTAAGGCATGTAGGAACCTCAGCTCCCTGACCAGGGATCGAAGCTGCACCGCCTGCACTGAAAGGTGAAATCTTAACCACTGGGCATCCAGGGAAGTTCCAGACCTTCCTTGTTTTTGATGACCTTTTTTGGAAAGTGTTGGTCACTATTTTATAGGCTGCCCCTCTAGTGGAATAGGCATTGATTGTCTCATGATTTAGACTGAGGTCATGGGTTTGGGGAGGATGACCTCAGAGGTAAAGTGCCTTTCTTATCACATCAAGGGTACATGTTATCAGTATCACTCATCACTGGAGATGATGACCTTGATCACCTGGCTGAAGCTGTGTTTGCCAAATTTCTCCACTGCAAACTTACTCTCCCCTTCCTCTCACTTTCCAGACTGTGCTCTTTGGGATCAAATCTCTATGTGCAGCCTTGACATCGGAGTGGGGAGCTATGTGCCTCCTAGATAATTTCTAAGTGTTTCAGAACAGGCAGCCCTTGTCTTTACTTTCTCCGGTGATACAGCACATATTGAAGTGAAGAAGCAAGGGCGCTGTGAGGTCCTGAGAGACGGGATCTTGCTTTGTTGCCCCTAATATGGCTCCTTTCACAGTGCAGGTCACCTCTTAAGATGCTGAATAAGTACCTATTGAATTGAATTAAACAACCACCAGCACTACCAAAAAAAAAAAAAAAAAGCCCTATGAAGGGCCCGGTCGCTCGGGCTTCTCTCTTTTTTTAATATTTTATTTATGTATTCGTTTATTTGTTTGTCTTCGGCTGTGCTGGGCCTTCATCGCGGCTCGCGAGCTCTCTCTAGCTGTGGATAGAGTGGGCTCCTCTCCAGTTGCGGTGCGCGGGCTTCTCACTGCAGTGGCTTCTTTGCTGTGGAGCACAGGCTCTAGGCTTACGGGTCCAGTAGCTGTGGGGCACAGACTTAGTCGCCCTGTGGCATGTGGGATCTTAGTTCCCAGACCAGGGATTGAGCCTGTGTCCCCTGCATTGGCAGGTGGATTCTTAACCCCTGGGGCACCGGGGAAGCCCCCAGACTTCTCCTAAGGGGCATCAAGTCCAGGAAGGGCATCTTCATTCCTTCCTAGAGTTGATGAGACAGGGGCTGACTCACCAGCAAGGCTCCTGAGACAACCCTGGGCACAAGTGGTGAGTCCTGCATCATTCGTCAACACAGTTGGCACAGAGCATTTTCAGGTCACCATCTCATCTTTCACGTGACGTGCAAGTACTCACTAGGCATCCCTAATGTGTCGGACCCCCTGGGGTCATAGGGATGACAAAATAGAGTCCACCTGGGGCAAACGCTGGTCGAACTATATTGGTTTCCACTGCCATAATAACAGTGACTACGATTTAGAGGCTGAAGACAGCACCCGTTTACCGTCTTGTGGTTTCCACGCGTCAGAAGTCCAGGCACAGGGTCTCAGCTGGGCTCTCTGTTTAGGGTCTCACAAGACCAATTTTAAGGTGTCAGCAGCTGGGTTCCTTCCTAGACACTCGGGAAGAATCCACTTGCAACCCCATTCAGGTTTGGGTGGAATTCAGTCCTCGTGGTTGCATTTCTTTGTTGAGGGTCAGCTAGGGGGTCATATTTTTTCCCAGTGTCAGGGCCTGTATTCCCTCTCAAGCTTACCATGTGGCCCCTGGCGTCTTCAAGCAACAGTTCATCAAGTCCTTCTCAGGCTTCCGGTCCCTCTGACTTCCTCTTCTCCTCCATCCCTTCTGAATTTTTCATGCATTTTAAACGCTTACGTGATTACACTGGGCCCACACAGATAATACAAAGTAATCTTCCTCTTTTAAGGGCAACTACTTAGTGACCTTAATTACTCCTGCCAAGTCCCTTTTGCCCTGAAAGAGAACAGATTGACGGGCATGGTATCTCTTGATGTTCCTAGTCCCAAGCTTAGGGCATACAATCTTCTAGGGCCGTGGTTCCCAACCATTTTTGGCACCAGGAACCGGTTTCATGGGAGACAATTTTTCCATGGACTGGGGAGTGGGAGGGAATGTTTCAGGATGATTCAAGCACATTACATTTATTGTGCACTTTATTTCTATTACCTTGGCTGCACCTCAGATCATCAGTCATGAGATCCCAGAGGTGGGGGACTAAGGACCACAATTTTGCCTACCGCTTGATGCTTCTCCAACATCAGTGTGTGTGGGAGTCACCTGCAGAGCATGTTAATGAGGATCTGATCCAGTGGGGCTAGGGTGAGAGTCTGCGTTTCTCGAAAGCTCCCAGGCGGTACTGCTGCTGCATGCTGGTCAGTGAAGCATATTTCTGCTATCAGGCTTTGTTGTTGTTTAGTCGCCAAGTTGTGTCCAGCTCTTTGCAACCCCAGGTACTATAACCTGTCCATGGAATTGTCCAGACAGGAACACTGGAGTGGGTTGCCATTTCCTTCTCCAGGGCATCTTCCCAACCCAAGGATTACACCCAAGTCTCCTTCACCCCTGTATTGGCAGGCAGATTCTTTACCACTGAGCCACCAGGGAAGCCCATGGCCAGGCTTTCAACCAGAGGAAATTTACAATTGCCAGCTGAGGTCAAACCTAAGACAGAATATCAGGACGTTAAACCTGTGGTTCTCAAACCTAAGGGGCATTAGAATCAGCAGAAAACTTGCTAAAATACTGATTGCTGGGCCCCACCCCCAGTGTTTCTGAGTCAGAGGTATGAGATGGGATCTGAGGGCATACATTTCTAACAAGCTCAGGTGGTCTGCAGACCACACTTTGAGAACCACCTCTGGAACCATGAGCCAGTTGCTTTGTGAGGGTTAAGTGAGAGGAGCAGGTAACACCTGTCAGAAGGCCTTCATCTTTGAAAGCAGAATCCCGTTTTCTATCCAATATGATTGCCTCCTCTTGAGCACTTCTGTGCACCCNGAGCCAGTTGCTTTGTGAGGGTTAAGTGAGAGGAGCAGGTAACACCTGTCAGAAGGCCTTCATCTTTGAAAGCAGAATCCCGTTTTCTATCCAATATGATTGCCTCCTCTTGAGCACTTCTGTGCACCCCATCTGAGGTAACATGGTATCTTGTAGGATCAAAGGGTTGGATTTCTTTTCATTTGTTGAGCTGCAATCCCTCTCTTTCAGGAACACAGCAAAGCAGATTCAAGCATAGCTTGAACTGATAACATCATTAGTAGTCCCAAACCTATCTTTTTAAAATAAAAAATAGTATTTATGTACAAAGCAACACTTGTTTATTATAAAAAGATAGATAGATATATCTTTTATATATATATATATATATATATAATAGAAGAAAACATCATCATCCCACCCAAAGGTAGCTACTCTATTTTCCAGACCTTTTTCTATACCTGTCAATCCACATATACATGTAGGCTTTTATTTCCAAAACTACATGGTACAAACTGTGTTGTAACCTACTTTTCTTAATATATTGTAAATATCGAGCTATCTAACCACTGTTTTTAGCCCCTGGTTTCAACCCCGTTCACCCAATAAAAAACATCCAAAAAATGCTATGATTCCTGGCTTCCCTCCTGCACACAGTTGGAGGGAGATTAATGGACCAGCATGGGCCCCGGTGGGACAGGAGGGAAGGATGTGAAGGATGGAGGTTGATCAGAAACTGGCTCCCAGAGTACTGGAACAGCCATAGTTTTGCATCACAGAACTATTCCTCCAAAACACACACATACTTTTTTTAGGAGAAAGTGATTCAGCTGAGCATTTCTGGATCCAGAAATGCCTCAGCACCAGAATCAGGTGCACAGGAAAGCTAAATCAGGAGCATTTGTATATTGGCGGTGGAGAGTTCGGGCACAGGACCAGAAGGGCTTCCTGCTGCCATTTTTAGGCTAATTAGCTGCTACCGGAGAGGGCAATGGCACCCCACTCCAGTACTCTTGCCTGGAAAATCCCACAGACAGAGGAGCCTGGTGGGCTGCAGTCCGTGGGGTCGCGAAGAGTCGGACACGACTGAAGCAACTTTGCAGCAGCAGCAGCAACAGCTACAAGAATTGTTCAGCATTGATAAAGGTGTGCTTATGGTAAAAACTTACTTTCCATCCTGTGAGTTGCAAAACTTGCTTTCCAATGAATAGTAAAGAAATGATTAGATATTTAAGTTGATTTCCTGTCCTGTATATTGTAAATAGTGCTGCAGTAAACACTGGGGCAAAAGTGTCCTTCTGCATTATGGTTTTTCACTGGATATATACCCTAACATCATGGCATCTGGTCCCATCACTTCATGGGAAATAGATGGGGAAACAGTGGAAACAGTGCCAGACTTCATTTTGGGGGGCTCCAAAATCACTGCAGATGGTGATTGCAGCCATGAAATTAAAAGACGCTTACTCCTTGGAAGGAAAGTTATGACCAACCTAGATAGCATATTAAAAAGCAGAGACATTACTTTGCCAACAAAGGTCCGTCTAGTCAAGGCTATGGTTTTTCCAGTAGTTATGTATGGATGTGAGAGTTGGACTGTGAAGAAAGCTGAGCGCTGAAGAATTGATGCTTTTGAACTGTGGTGTTGGAGAAGACTCTTGAGAGTCCCTTGGACTGCAAGGAGATCCAATCAGTCCATTCTAAAGGAGATCCAACCAGTCCTCCTAAAGGAGATGATATCAGTCATTGGAAGGACTGATGCTAAAGCTGAAACTCCAATACTTTGGCCTCCTCATGCGAAGAGTTGACTCATTGGAAAAGACAGTGACGCTGGGAGGGATTGGGGGCAGGAGGAGAAGGGGACGACAGAGGATGAGATGGTTGGAGGCCATCACCGACTTGATGGACATGGGTTTGGATGAGCTCTGGGAGTTGGTGATGGACAGGGAGGCCTGGCATGCTGCAATTCATGGGGTCACAAAGAGTCAGACGTGACTGAGGGACTGAACTGAACTGAACTGATACCCAGTAGTGGGATTGCTGTCCAGTGACAGATGAATGGCTAAGGAAGATGTGGTATATATGCACAATGGAGTATTACCCAGCCACTGAAAGGAATGAAATAAGGTCATTTTTAGAGATGTGGGAGGATCCAGAATCTGTCATACAGAGTAAAGTAAGGCAGAGGAAAACAAATATCGTATATTAACGGATACAGGTGGAATCTAGAAACATGGTACAGATGAACCTATTTCCAAGGCAGAATAGAGATGCAGACATAGAGAATGGACATGTGGACCCAGTGGGGCGATGAGGAGGGTGGGATGAATTGGGAGATTGAGGCTGACATATATACACCTCCATGTGTAAAACAGAGAGCTATAAAGCACAGGAAGCTCAGCTCAGTGCTCTGTGATGACCTAGAGGGTTGGGATTGGGAGGGGGGTGGGATAGCTGATTCACTTTGTTGTACATCAGAAACCAACATAACATTGTAAAGCAATTATATTCCAATAAAAAAATGATTGGAGCAAGAAAAGATTTAACTACAAATTAAAATTCCACCATAAACCTGCTAGAAATGGTGGACAAACTGGACAAGCAAACCCAGGGCCTGTCGGGCAAAGCAAAGGTGTGATGTCCATGGAATTTCTCTCGGAAACTGCAGTCAGTCTGTGGGCTCCTCTGGCCCACGGCGGGGGCAGGGGGCCCATTCTTACACAGGGGCTTGGGTGAGGTCTCACACAGCCCCCATCAATGTGACCTGTTCTTTCCTTCCCACAGAACGAAGTGATCAGCCAGCAGCTGTGTGTCATCTTCACTCACTGCTACGGGCCCTACCCCATCCCCAAGCTCACAGAGATCAAACGGAAGCAGACCTCACGCCTGGGTGAGTGGGGGCTTCCTGGGTCCAGCCCTGAACTGTTGCTTTGTGATTTGAAGACAAGAAGGAAGCAAACGCAGCCAAAGAGGCTGGGCGTGTCGGAGGGCAAACAGGGTGGCTACAGAAGTGAGGCAGGTGGAGACTGGGGTATCACCTTTGTTACATGATTAAACTGTTTGGAGAAAATACGTTGGGGATAAGGACAAGGGGACTCATCAGTACCTCATCCCTCTGCTGAGCACCTTTCTTCTGCGCATCACTGACAGTGATACTGCCCACGCCCTTCCGATAGCCAGGTAGAGTCCAGAGAAGGCTGAGATCTGCACAGCCACTCTCCCCCATCCTCTCCTCTAAGAAGTTCCTCTTCCTTGAGATGAAACAAGCAGGGTACAGTGACAGGCTGGTAGTGTGCCACTAATGGAAGTCCTGCAAGGAGCTGGAAGGAGAGATGAGCAAGAGTCACCCCCTAGACAGACACACGCCACACACACACACACACACCACACACACACACACACGCGCGCACGAGGGGAATGGCACTGAACTGAGGAGATGGCATGCCCTGAACTCCCATCAGGTTAGCAGTAATCACTCTTCACCCTTCTTGGACACTTGCTTTGAGCTAGCCCTAGCCAAGCTCCTCCCTATTCTCTCTTGAACAGTCCCTGGGCTACCCGGGAGACAGGCAATATTATCCAGGTCACAGCTGAAGACAGGGAGGCTCTGCAGAGGCTTCAGCATCAGTTCAGGTGGAGGTGGAGCATGAACCCAGGTCCCCCACCAAAGCCACAATCCCATCTTTCTCCAGTTGGCCTCTGGGATTTTCCAGAAGAAACCTTTCCATCAGGCACCGATTTCATTCAGAAGATCCTGGGGCTGCTGGTAACCTGGTGAATCAACCAGGGGAAAAGGCAAATACCTGACTGCCTTGAAGCCTGAAGCATGAATCTTCTTTTGCAAAGGCTTGTCTCTCACTGCCTGGGGACTGATAAAATATTACAGATAAAGGACACCCCTTCCCATTAAGGTTGGGGACTTTCCTACTTCCTGTTTCCTTTTCCTATAAAGACCAGGAAACTTTGTAGAAATGGAAGCAGCTGAAGAATGCTATCCTTTAGCAAAGCCCCTACTTTTGAAATAGGTGAGCTAGTTTAAATTAGTGAAAAGGCTGAATTCAAGGAAATACTTTAAAGTATCTTTGTTCCTGTCACAAATAACCTATTAATTTAAATGGCACACATTTTTGCTAAAGTAGAAAACTTAGCAGCTGAGTCAAAGGTTACCTGGTTTTCTTTATGCCCATTCATGTCAGTCAGTTCCGTAGCTCAGTTGTGTCCAGCTCTTTGCGACCCCATGGACTGCAGCATGCCAGGCTTCCCTGTCCATCACCAATTCCCAGAGCCTACTCAGACTCATGTCCATCAAGTCGGTGATGCGATCCAACCATCTCATCCTCTGTCATCCCCTTCTCCTCCTGCCTTCAATCTTACCAAGCATCAGGGTCTTTTCAAATGAGTCAATTCTTCGCATCAGGTGGCCAAATTATTGGAGCTTCAGCTTCATCAATCCTTCCAATGAATATTCAGGACTGATTTCCTTTAGGATTGACTGATTTGATCTCCTTGCAGTCCAAGGGACTCTCAAGAGTCTTCTCCAACACCACAGTTCAAAATCATCTATTTTTCGGTGCTCAGCTTTCTTTGTAGTCCAACTCTCACATCCATACATGACTACTGGAAATACCATAGCGTTGACTAGATGGACCTTTGTCAGCAAGGTATTGTCTCTGCTTTTAATAAGCTGTCTAGGTTGGTCATAGCTTTTCTTCCAAGGAGCAAGCATCTTTTAATTTCATGGCTGCAGTCAGTCACCATCTGCAATGATTTTGGAGCCCCAAAAAATAAAATCTGGCACTGTTCCATTGTTTCCCCATTTATTTGCCATGAAGTGATGGGACTGGATGCCATGATCATAATTTTCTGAATGTTTTAAGCATGTAGGCAATCCAAAATATACTAAAACTGCAAGTAATTCTACCTTGTAGAAAGCAGGTGTTAATTAAAATATTACCAGGGCAACAAATCATAAAGATCCATCAAATTTACAGACTTTAGAGAGTGCAGGTTACATTGCTAGGGCATAGCAATAATTTCTGGCATCTGGTGTTTTACAAGACACCCCTGTTAGAGCAGACATTTGCAAGGGCTGTTTCAGTGACGCAGCATAAAATCTGCTCTCCTATAGCGATAGGACGGGGAAGGCAATGGCACCCCACCCCAGTACTCTTGCCTGGAAAATCCAATGGACGGAGTAACCTGGTGGGCTGCAGTCCATGGGGTCGCTAACAGTCGGACAGACTGAGCGACTTCACTTTCACTTTTCTCTTTCATGCATTGGAGAAGGACATGGCAACCCACTCCAGTATTCTTGCCTGGAGAATCCCAGAGACGGGGGAGCCTGGTGGGCTGCCGTCTATGGGGTCACACAGAGTCGGACACGACTGAAGTGACTTAGCAGCAGCAGCAGCATAGCGATAGGAGAGGAGAGAAAAATTTTTTTCCTCCTGAATTTGCTGAGATTTCGCTCACCAGCAATTAAAAGGGCCTGGTTTTCAGGCCAAGCATTGGAATCCCAAAGGTTATTAGCACCAAGAGAAAGAAGGCAGGCCTGAGAAGTTCAAAGCTCACAGATGAAAGAAAAAGGACATAATATAATGATTAATAGGTGGAATATAAAGCATATAGTGTTTTGCATCTTCAATACAACATTCCAAGCTCAGATAACTAAAGGTGGTCAAATAGTTGTTCCTTGGGGACCTGCTTGTAAGGAAAGAGAAGAGTGAGTAGTGACAAACGTCCCTGAGTGGCATCTCCATAAGGCCAGGAAGGCCGTGAAAATGAGTGAAATGGGTGTGATGTAATGCAATAGGGAGTGGTGGGGACTGAGGCAAACTGGAGAGCGCATGCCTGACTGTTTTATAGTACGTTGTCCTCTGCCCTCCCAGTGCATTCTGGGGGAGAATGGTAAAAAGAGCTGAAGGTAGGAGATGTTAGCAGTTTGGGAAGCAGAAGTGGGAGCTAGTTGAAGGTGGACAGTGGCAGAGAGTCCGAGCAGAGGGAGATAGGTTGCTGAGAAGAGGGAGAATGTCGCTCCAACCTGTTAACAGTCTTTAAAGCAAGCGGGGAACGAGTGTTAGTCACCTCTCTGGCCTTCCTCTGTAGCCTTTCTTCTCTTTGTTGTTGTTTACTCGCTAAGTCGCGTCCAGCTCTTTTCTGACCCCATGGACCCTCTGTCAGGCTCCCCTGCTCATGGGATTTCCTGGGCAAGTATACCGGAGTGGGTTGACATATCCTCCTCCAGTCTCTTTGGGTTTTGTTGCATTTTTTAATAAAAAAAAATTTAAGAGTATAATTACAGATGATTTGACGTTTTTATGCCTTTTTTTATATGTTTTAGATTAAAGCTTTTTTATTGGGAAGAGGTCAAGAGGCTATAGGTACTGACAGAGAAATATGAGTGGAGGATAGCCAGGGCCACCACCTAGGGTGAATCAGCCAGGAGGAGAATCAGCCAGAAAGGCAAATTCTGGTTCTAAGTTACAGCAGGGTCTGTGGAAGGGGCCAGGCCAGGGGTCTGACTTAGAAACTGAGCATGGTGGAGTCGGGCAGGGGTACAGGTGCAGGGCCAGTTGGTGGGTTTCCCCAGAGAGACCAAAGTGCTGCGCTAAGGACGGACTGGCACCTTTTGTAGCCCCAGGAGAAATGGCTAAGGTGCCAGGCACATCGGAGGATTCCAGTGCTTAGCAATGCAGGCCCTGGAGTCCGAATGTCCACGTTCACATCCTGGCTTCTCCACCAGCCACTCGCTTGACCCCGTCACTGTGACTCCTGGTGTCGTGTCCCTGTCATACGCCTGACAGTGGTCCCTCTCTCCCGGGGCTGAGTGAGTTTACACCTGCGGGTGCCGGCTTGCATGGTGCCTGGCACATCGTGAATGCTCAGTAAGTACCAGAGTACTCGCTGTACAATTAGTTACACAGCTTCTTTTTTCCTGGAGATGAGGGCAGGACCCTGGCTCATCTGCCTCTGATCCTCACCTGAAACACAGCAGCAAGCAGGCAGGAATCACTTTCATCAGGAAAGGAGGGTGCTGAGCTGGAGACGGAGGAGTGAGGTGGGGCGGGTGACCTCCTTAGAGGCCGGGTGGGTAGATGGTCGCCCTCCGTACCTGACAGTCATCTGAACTGTGGCTGGGGGTGAATCTTCTAAGGGGAAATGCTGCTTTTAACCACAAATAAGCTGTGAAGATTCCCTGTGAAATACTGAATTCCAGTTAATTGCACGTTCCTGTAACTGATCCTGTTTCCTGTTTGGTCACGGTCTCTCCAGCAAGTATTTTATCACCGTGGCCTCCCTGTCAGCTCTTATGGGGCTTTTTCAAAAGAGGAATCCGAACCTCATCCTTCTCTCCTCTAAAGCTACCGTTTCTCCCTTTCCTGTTCCAGATCCTCATTTCCTTAACAATAAAGAAATGTCAGATGTCACCTTTCTGGTAGAAGGAAGACCATTTTATGCTCACAAAGTGCTGTTATTTACAGCATCTCCAAGGTACGTATCATCAGTTTTGAAAGCACTGAATTATAAGGGTGGTTATTACTATTCTCTAAAATTCCATTTGGGTGGTTATCATCACTGAATGGGCAGATTGTCTTCTCAAAATCAAGGTTCCCAGACTATAGGGCATTTGTATACCTTGTTCAGGCAGCATGATTCACAACGACAAAAGGAAGAAGCCACCCAGGAGTCCATCCGTGCAGAACTGGATTTTAAAATGTAGTATATTCATACCTTGGGCTTCCCAGGTAGCACTAGTGGTAAAGAAAGTGCCTGCCAATGCAGGAGACATAAGAGATGCAGGTTCAGTCCCTAGGTCGGGAAGATCCCCTGGAGGAGGGCATGGCAACCCACTCCAGTATCCTTGCCTGGAGAATCCCACGGACAGAGGAGCCTGGCGGGCTACAGTCCATGGGGTCACAAAGGGTCAGACACAACTCAAGCAACAGCACACACACGCACACACATATACGTGCATTATTCAGCCTTAAAAAGGAAGCCAGTTCTGACACATGCTACAATATGAATGGGGACATTATATGAAGTGAACTATGCCTGTCATCGGGGAAGGCAATGGCACCCCACCCCAGTACTCTTGCCTGGAAAATCAATGGACAGAGGAGCCTGGTGGGCTGCAGTCCATGGGGTCGCTAACAGTCGGACAGACTGAGCGACTTCACTTTTACTTTTCTCTTTCATGCATTGGAAAAGGAAATGGCAACCCACTCCAGTATTCTTGCCTGGAGAATCCCAGGGATGGGGGAGCCTGGTGGGCTGCCGTCTATGGGGTCACACAGAGTCGGACACGACTGAAGTGACTTAGCAGCAGCAGCAGCATGCCTGTCATAAAAAGACAAATATTACACTATATGATTCCTTTTATATGAACCATCAATAATCAAGTTCATGAAAGTGAAAGCAGCTCAGTTATGTCTGACTCTTTTCTCCAAGTCAGAATACTGGAGTGGGTGGCCATTCCCTTCTCCAAGGAATCTTCCCAATCCAGGGATTGAACATAGGTCTTCCACATTGCAGGCGGATTCTTTACCAGCTGAGCTACCAGGGAAGGTCAAGTTCATAGAGACAGTAAATAGGAGGCTGGGAACTGGGGCTAGGGGAGGGGGAGTAGGAGTTGTTTTTTGAGGACAGGGTAAGTCTTGGAGATCGATTGCACAATGATGTGAATATACTCCATGTAATATTAGTAAACACTCAAAACTGGTTAAGACAGTAAATTTTATGTTACTTGTTTTTTAACCACAATTTGGAAGAAGAATACAGGGCAGTCTCTAGCATAATCAGCAGTCTGTGTGGCTTAGACAAGATACTGTTCCTCTGGGCAGATGGAGCACATACTGAGCACAGAGCTTCATGAGTGGAGAATGGATTGGATTGTAACTTCCTCAGCCAGGTGTCCTCATGCAACCTGAAAACTCACACTGCAGCCTTGCAATGCCTGCTCTCCAAATATCAGGGAACTTTGGCATAAGGCACTCAAAATACACAGGTCCTGAATCTTACTGTTCCTGAACCCTGGAGTTGACAACAATAAAATGTCATCCGTGCAAACTCCAGAGACAGTGAAGGACAGGGAAGAAAAACACACTATCCTTTGCATGGTTCTGTTGTGACACCACGGAAGAGCTATATCAGTACTCTGTGTGTGTGTGTGTGTGTGTGTGTGTATGTTCAGTCCCTCAGTTGTGTCCGGCTCTTTGCGACACCATAAACTATAGCTTGTACCAATGATAACTTCTTAGTTTTAACAAGGTACCATGACTATGTCGGATGATAACATCGGGGCAAACTGGGTGAAGGGCATACTGGAACTTTCTGTACTATGTTTGCAACTCTTCTATAAATCTGAAATTATTTCAAATTTAAAGTTTAATTTATAAAAAGAGACATGTCTTAGCTTATTTCTAAATGTATTGAGTGTGGGAGACTTGCCTGGTGGTTCAGTTGCTAGAATCCCCTGCACTGCAGGGGACGAGGGTTCCATCCCTAGTCAGGGCACTAAGATCCCACATGCTATGTGGCAATGAGCCCACATTGCAACCACTGAACGTAAGCGCCACAAAGAGAGAGTTTATGTGCCATATTGAAAGATCCTGCATGATGCATTGAAAATGCCACATGCTGCAACTAAGACCCAATGCAGCCAAATAAGTAAATAAACAGAGTATCAATGTGTTCCACTGACTGGGTCTCTACCCACGAGGAACCTAGTTTAGCCAGTGGCAGGAGAATGCATCTAAAATGCTCAACAGAAGGCCATTCATTTAGGGAGATGGGTAGTCAACAGATGTTGGTGCCTATGACGTTAAATACCTGCCATGTGCCGGGGCCAGCCTGGCTCAGGGCAGTCCCTCCCCTCTTGGAACAGAGGTTGTGTGGGAGGAGGAGGGAGTGAGTTGGAGAGCTCCATGGGCACCTGAGGAGCCTGAAATTCGAGTTAGGAAGGACTCCAGAAAGGAGGCCGCCTTTGTGATGGGCCTGCAAGGTGGAAGGGTTTTCTTGTTTCTCACTTTATTCTTTTGGCCTCATGGCGCAGCTTAAGGGATCCTGGTTACCCAACTGAGGATCAAACCTGGGGCCCTGCAGTGGAAGCTCTGAGTCCTAACCACTGGACCACCAGCTGGAATCCCCTGGACAGCATTTTAAAAGGCATTTGATCTTTTCAAATCACCTGCTTGAGAAGTAATTTAACAGTTTTAGACACTGTTTTTAACTTTAGCATTTTAACTTCAGATTGGATCATGGTATCATATCAGGGGACATTATATTAGACAACCTATAGATATGTCATCGTATTTCCAAGTTGGGGGGATATATTACATGTTTCTATCATCAGAGAGCTGAGCCTTGCAAGCTGTGGATGTCTTTGTGAGTCTTCTTATCTCCCCTTTTGTGTTCTTGCTCAGGTTCAAAGCACTCCTCTCCAGCAAACCAACGAACGACAGCACCTGCATAGAGATCGGATACGTGAAGTACCCCATCTTTCAGGTGAGACCCTGCTGTGGCCCGAAGTCTGCCCCTCCGAGCCTCCGCCTGGGCGTCAGCCACTGCCCAGTCATCATCTCCTGCACTTTGGGCCCTTGTCTTCACACTGCCCCTCCCCCTTACCATCCAGGCAAGCCCACAGCGTTAACTGAGCACCTGCTTTGTGCCCAGCACTGTGCTGGGGCCTGGAGACACAAGGATAAAGGACATTCTCCTCCTGGGGCCTCACAGTCCAGAATGGATAACTCTGAGTAATTAGTCAATTACAACATAAAGTTGGAGTGAGCGTGAGAGAACCGATGTACTGTGACAACTCAGACCAGGGAGACTGGGGAAGGCCCCTTGATGGGGTGCCAGCTGGAATATTGCAGGCTGAAGAGAACCTGGTGAACTGTGGGGAGGCTTGAGACTTAAGAAAAGGAGTTAGAGGGACTTCATTGGTGGTCTAGTGGCTAAGACTAAGTTTCCATTGCAGAGGGCCTGGGTTCAATCCCTGGTTAGGGAACTAGATCCCACATAATGCAACTAAGAATTTACATGCCATGACTGAAAAATCTCACATGCCACAACTAAAGATCCTGTGTGCTGAAATGAAGACTGAAGATCCCACATGCTGCAACTAAGACCCAGTGCAGCCAAATACGTAAATTTAAGAGGGGGATGGGGCCAGTTAGAACACTGTAGGTGGGGAAGAGGAGGCATGAAGTCCCCAAAGATGACTGAGCCCAGTGTGAGCAGGAACCAGTGGACTTTAGGGAATCCAGTGTCATGTTAATATTAATAGGCTAATTAATAGTTAATAGGTTAATGGTTAATATTAATAGGTTCAGGTTAATAGGCCTGAACCTAATGTAAATAGGAAGGAAGGCTTGTCAGAGGCCAGATGACATGGCCATATCTCTGTTTGATCGATGGCGATACCGTTTGGTTTAGCGGGCACCTTTGAGGGGAGCACCTTTTCCCCATCCTTCATGTCTGATTCGCTGGGGGTTGTTTTGTGTGCATGGTGGTGTCTTTGTCTGGTGTTGGTGGCCTCATAGAAGATCTTTTGGAGTGGTCCTTCCTCTTCAGTCTTTTGGAAGAGTTTGAGAAGGACTGGTGTATGTTCTTCTCTGTGTGTTCCATAGAATACACCTGTGAAGCCATATGCTCCTGGATTTCGTGCCTGATTCATAAATCCAGCCCCTCAGTGACATCTCACAGCTAATAGAAATTCACACCCCTAGCTAGCCTCACAGCCCTATTTCCGGGGTTCTGCATCTCATCAGGGGTGTGAAGCCTGGTAGGCTGCTTACATCATCGAAGAGCCTGCAGAGGAGACTGTGGTCCCTCCCTGCTGTCCTCCTATAGCCAGGGCTGGTAGGCCAATGTGGGTGACCTGGGGATGGACTTTATAGAATTCTGAACAGGACCTGATTCCTCCAGTTCAGTTCCAGAAGGAAAGCCCTGGGAAGAAGTGGGGAAGACACAGCCTGGCCCTCAGGAGACTCACATTCCAGGAAGGTTGAGGAGACCACGCAGAGACAAGCAGGTGTCAGGGCAGGCCAGGGTCTCGGGGCAGAAGTCCTGGTCTGGTCTGTGAATGACAGAGCTGCATTTCAGAATCTAAATGCTACACCCCTGGGTTTAAACAGCAGCATCCCCCTGTTTAAAATAATTATCCTTCATGTGACCTTGAAAAAACTACCCAGCCTTTCTGAGCCTCAGTTTCCTTATCTAGTGAATAGGAGGGAAAGGGTATCCCAGAGGGAGAAAGAGCACAAAGGCACAAAAGTGGGAAGTCCTTGTGTGTGTCAGAGGGAAAGTGATTATAGTCCATTCGGCTGTGTCTTAAGGTAGACTGGACACTGAAAAGATACATTGGAACCACGTAGTAGAAGCCAAGTGCCAGTGACCAGATGATGGTTCTTCCCTCCATTTACTAACCTTGGCCCCCCAGGTCCTGTGATTCAGAGTGCTACCAGGAAGCCACCATGCCCTCACAGTAAGCCCTAAAGCCCGTTCAGGTGCCTATATTTCCACCATTAGAGATGCATTCCTTTGGTTATGTTGAAACTTCAAAATAAAGAATCCTTATAGAATAAGCATGGGTAAGACATTCTCTTCTCTGAACCTCATTTTCCCCATTTTTAACTCCAACTATGAATGAGGCACTGGCCTTTGCTTGCATGTAGTTATCTGGATAAATCTTGCCACTTTTAGAGGTAGGGAAACTGAGGTCCGGAGAACTTGGTGCCAGTCAATGACAGAGCCATTATTTGAACCCAGTCTGCTCTTTGTTGTTGTTCGGTCGCTAAGTTGTGTCTGACTCTGTGACCCCATGGACTGCAGCTGCCAGGCTTCCCTGTCCTTCGCTATCTCCCGGAGTTTGCTCAAGCTCATGTCCATTGAGTCGGTGATGCCATCCAACCATCTCATTCTCTATTGCCTCCTTCTCCGCCTGCCCTCAATCTTTCCCAGCATAGGGTCTTTTCCAATGAGTTGGCTCTTCGCATCAGGTGGCCAAAGTATTGGAGCTTCAGCTTCAGAATCAATCCTTCTGATAAAGATTAAGGATTGATTTCCTTTAGGATTGACTGATTTGATTTCCTTGCAATCCAAGGGACTCTCCTTCTCCAGCACCGCAGTTTGAAAGTAAAGAAAAACAATAATAATAGAAGCTGTTTCTTGTGCAGCAGCTATGTGCAGGGCTCAAAACCAGCAGTGCTCAGGCTCAGCTGTGCAGCGGAATCATTTGAGGAGCTTTGACGATTCCCAGGGTCCAGGCTGTCATTCAGGATCTGGGCTGCAGCTCAGGCATCAGCGTTTTTAAGTCTCCACCTTCTGCCATCATCCAGAGTCATGTGCAGCCAAGGTGGAGAACCAGTGCTCTAAGTTACCGTGTTTCTCAAAATTTAGGAAGCATCAGAATCTCCAGGGGAAGCAGTGGGGGTGAAGAGAGTTGCTGTTAAGCCACGAAACTTGCTAAAATGCAGATTCCTGAGCCCCACCCCCAGAGTTCCTGATTCTATAGGCTTGGGATGGGGCCCGAGAATTCATGTTTCTTATGAGAACATAGGTGATGCTGATGCTGCTGGTCCAGGGACCCACTCTGAGAACCATGGCTCATGTCATCTAATTCAGTTCAGGCCTCCCAGCTCCCTCTCCAGGTGGCTCTTCTCCCCCTGGACAGACAGGTAGAGGAAGTGGCCAAGCTGAGCTTTAGACCTGGCTGACTTCCAGACCTGATCTCTTAACTGTCTCCCTGCTATGGGGCCTTGGGTCCTCCCTAAAAATCACCCAGCCCCAAGGAAAGGCCCATTAGTGTTTGGAGCATGAGCCCAATGCTAAAAACCTGCAACCCCCCTCCCCAGCTCTCCAAGTGCTCGTGGAGGGGCACTTATGCCATCAAGCCTAGGACTAATTGGAGGGGTTCATGTCATCAGAACCGAACTTGTGGTAGGCACTCAGTACATGTTTGCTGTGGGGGCTAGTTGAATGAGAGACCTACACAGGAAGGCATGGCCCCAGAGGAATCAAACGCCTGTATTTACTTTCGGCTAGGGAAAGCTTCCCAGCCATGTTAGCCTTGAGTTACTGTAATGGGCAGAGAAGATTGAGCAGACCCCAGGGAATTCTCCACGTTCCGGCCCCTTCCCCATAAAAGAAGAAAAGCCTCATTTGTGGCTCAAAATAGGCCAAGTCAGGCTGAATCTGACCCAGAAGGAAGCTCCCAGGGGCCAGCTCACTTTCCTTCCATGCTGAACAGAAGAATTTTAGTAAATGAGATGGCTTTGAGTTTCCTCCCTGCAAGACTGTTTAACATCACACGCGGGCAAGAGCCCCTCGCAACTGAGGCTGCACCTGGGAGCAGGGCCGCCACCAGGCTGTGGACGCCATTTACATCCTGCTTCATGCAGGCTGACAGCTGCCAAGAAAAACAACCCCATAAACAGACCCTTTATCCTAATCAGGGTCCGTTTCACTTCCTTGCAGAAAAGGCCCCTGCTGCTGAGTCTGAAGGTGGCACAGCACAGCCCCATTTAATTCCATTAGCCCCATGGTTAATGGGGCTCCATCCCTGCTCCTGAAAGCAACATTTCCAGTCAACAAGGCAACCTTGAGGAAATGGGATGGCGTGCTGGAGAAGTGCTTTGTCACTGGAGAGACCCTGTTTGCAGGACAGTTATTATGGCTCTTACCACCACTGTTATTGACTTGGCCTGTATAAAAGAGAGGTCCTTGGGGAATAAATGGACTTCAATAAAGCCAGTGTCTCAACATTTGCCAGAGATTAGATGGTTATGATCTGTCTGGGTCCAGGGGAAGAGTAAACAGTGTTACGTTACCATTTCACAAAGCCTCAATCATCAGCACTAAAGCCCCACTCCGCCACAGGCAGTTGGCCAGTGGGAGACTCAGACCCAAAAGAGGAAGGGGAGGAATTGTGTTTCTGGTTAAAGTGTCCTTGCCGCTGGCAGGTACTGGGGATGCAGAGGTGGGTAAGACCCACTCTGTGCCCTCAGACCCCAGCAGGAAATAACACTGCAGTCACGGGCGGTGTGCCGCCCAGCACAGGGTGGGAGACAGCTAAGAGATCTGAGCAGATCTGTGGAAGCTTCGCAGAGGTGACTACTGAGCTGGATCCTGAAAGAGGGGCCAGAGATCAACAGGTGGAGAAAAGGGAAGGGCATCCAAGCAGAGGGAACAGCGTGGGCAAAAGCAGAGTGAAAGAGACGGTAGTAGGTTCTGATAAAGGCAAGTGGTTGGGAGCGGGAGACCAAACCAGTCAATCCTAAAGGAAATCAACCCTGAATACTCACTGGAAGGACTGCTCCTCAAGCTGAAGCTCCAGTACTTTTGCCACCTGATGCAAAGAGCCAACCAGTACTTTGGCCACCTGATGCAAAGAGCTGACTCATTGGAAAAGACCCCGATGCTGGGAAAGATAGAGAGCAGGAGGAGAAGGGGGCAACAGAGGATGAGATGGTAGGATGGCATCAATGGACATGAGCTTGAGCAAACTGCGGAAGTTAGTGAAGGTCAGGGAAGCCTGGTGTGCTTCAGTCCATGGGCTTGCAAAGAGTTGGACACAAATCAGTGACTGAACGACAGCAGTTGAGATTAGAAGGAGAGGAGGGAGGAGTGGCAGGTGAGATCTGAAAAAGTAAATCGATCCAAAGCAACAGCATTCATTTCAGCAACCGTGAAAAATGGAAACAACCCACATGTCCATCAATTGATGGCTGGACACACAAACTGTAAGACATCCATACAACAGGATGTTGTTGAGCAGTAAAAAAGAAGTGAAGGAGTGTGATACATGTGACCTCCAAAATCAAGGTGACACCAAGTGAGCAAAACTAGATGCAAAAGAGCACATGTTGTACAATTTCATGTATATGAAATGTCCAGAACAGGCAAATCATAGTAGATGTCATGACTGACCCAGGGAGGGAATGGGAGAGACTGCTAACAGGCGCGAGGTTTCTCCGGGGGAGGGGATTGAAAATGCTCTAAAATTAGATTGTGGTGGGACTTTCCTGGTGGTCCAGTGGTTAAGACCACCTGCCACTGCAGGGGCCACAGGTTGGATCCCTGGTATGGGAACTAAGATTCTGCATGCCAAGTGATGCGGCCAAAATAAAGCAAAATAAAGTTAGATTGTGTGATGGTGGTACAGCATGAACCCACTAAAAGCCACTGACCTGGGTGCTTCGGTTTTCGTTGCACTGGGTCTTCCCTGGTGCGCACAGGCTTTCTCTGGCTGAGGCGAGCAGGGGCTGCTTTCCAGGTGTGGTGCGCCGGCTTCTCGTCGCGGCGGCTCCTCTTGGTGCCGGGCACAGGCCCTAGGCATCGGGGCTTCAGGAGCTACATCACATGGGCTCACAGTTGTGGCTCACAGGCTTAGTTGCTCCAGGACATGTGGAACCTTCCTGGACCAGGGATCAAACCCATGTCCCCTGCATTGGCAGGCGGATTTTTAGCCACTGTACCACCAGAAAAGTCTGAACTCTGTACTTCAAATCAAAGCATTTTTAGATTCCACATATCAGGGGTATCATATGGTCTTTTTCTTTCTGATTTACTTCCCTTAGAATGATGATCTCTAGGTCCATCCATGTTGCTGTGAATGGCTTCATTTCGGTCTTTTTTTATGACTAATATTCCATTGTGTGTGTGTGTGTATATATATATATATATATATATATTCGTAGATAGATATAGATACACACACACATCTTCTTTATCCATTCATCTGTCAGTGGACATTTAGGTTATTTTCATGTCTTAGCCATTGTAAATAGTGCTGCTGTGAGCATTGGAGTGCATGTATCATTTCAAATTACAATTTTGTCTGGATACATGCCCAGGATTTGGGATTGCTGGATCACATAGCAAGACTATTTTTAGGTTTTTTTTTTTTTAAGGAGCTTCCATACACTCTTCCTCAGTGGCTGCACCCATTTACATTTCTACCAACAGTGTGGTAGCATTCCCTTTTCTCCACACCCTTTCCAGCGTTTATTATTTGTAGATTTTTTAATAATGGCCATTGTGGCCTGTGTGAGGCAGAACTTTGTTAAAGCTTTGATTTGCATTTATCTGATAACTGGCCATGCTGAGCATCTTTCCATGCACCTACTGACCACGGGTATGTTTTCTTTGAAGAAATGTTTATTTAGATCGTCTGCCCGGTTTTTTGTTGGGTTGTTTGTTTTTTGTTGTTGAGTTACATTAAAAGCGATTACTTTAAACCCACTTGTAAAAAGTAGATTGAGATCAGTTACAAACAATGTTGAATGACCTGAGAAAGAAAATGGAAGGTCATTCATACTAGAAAAAGGTTTTTCACCCTCAGAAAAAATTAAAAAGCCAACACTCACTGAGTTCTTGCCATGCATCTGCCAGGTCCCTGTTAGGCCTGTTACATGTATCAGCTCGTTTAATTTTCATCACAACCCCATAAGGTGGGTAATATTATCCCCACTTTACAGATGATGAAACTGAGGCATAGAGAGGCTAACTTAATTCAGGTCTCACAGCTTTTAAGTGGCAGAGCCAAGTCAGAAACTGAAGCAGTTCAACTCCAGGACCTTGCTCTTAACCACTGTCCTGAATTGGTCACTGACCGTCAGAGCCAGAAGGGACCACAGAGGGCAAGCCAGTCCAGTCACCTCATTGTACAGATGTCCAGAGGTGGGATGTAAACAGTCTACAGGTTTTTCCAACACAGCTGCTTAGGGTCAGGCAGCTAAAGTCAATGTGTCACCTAGGCAGGCAGAAAGCATTAGAGAATGGTAGAGACTATGGCCAACTGGAGAGGATACAACCCACCTAAAGCTTTAACGCTCAGCTTCATGGGAGGTGGTGCGGCCAATACTGTCACAGCCTTGGGCTTCATTCCACCTAAGAGACACCATTTTCAAAAGCTCTGGGACTTTACACACCGTCCAGTCATGTGTATGAACCCTGGCTTGGACAGTTCACGCCATCAATAAAACACTGAGACCCTGGACCCTTAATGCCTTCATCTTGGCTCTTATCAAGCTATGATAAGGAGATGGTGGTCTTGTGGGGGCCCAGAGTCACCCTCTGAAGCTGAAACCAGAGGTTTCCGGTCAAACTGGGTCATGTTCCCAGGAGAACTGTGGCTGGTTCAGGGTCTTTAAGTCATGCCACGTGTGCTGCAGTTCTGGGCAGCTCAATGGGATTGGAGGTGAAAAGACAACCCATGGTTGTCACCCATAGATGGGGGAAAACTGTCCTGGGGAGCAGAGCTTAGAATTGTTTAATTTGGCCTTGAGGGTGAACCACGGGGCAACAGATTACAGCATGCTGTAAGAAAACATATCCAACCTATAAAACTCGTGAATGGAACTTCTTCCTGAAAGGCAGCAATCCAGGGGGAATGGCCACCCCTGTGAAGGGATGTCACGCAGGGACTCAGAGCCACTCTGAGGCTTCGACTGGGAGGCTGTAAGATGACTGTGTCTGTGTGCCATGGGCTCTTTGCTCACCGTGTTCTGTCTTGCAGCTGGTTATGCAGTATCTCTATTACGGTGGCCCAGAGTCGCTTCTCATTAAAAACAACGAGATAATGGAGGTGAGGAGCCTGCCGTGGTCCTGAGTGGGTGGCTTACATGGGTGGTGTCTGGGGGCAGCCTGTGTCTGGTTTTCATTTGGATGCAGGCTTGGGGGTCCTGCCTACCTCCTTTAGATCTCTCAAGGACTTCTCCCTAGAGCCCCTCCCTGGAAGGCTGGGGTGCTGGGTGCGCTAGTCCGGTCTCTTTCAATAGCAGCTGAGTGAAGCCTAATTTTATCTGGCCCTGGGGGTGGAGGACAGGAAATTTACTGAAGAGTCTGAGGCTACCTCTAGTTCCAAGCACAGCTGGGGTTCAAATAGCCTCATCAGAAACTATCCTTGATGATTTCTCCCTTGTCATTTGTAGGAAAAACATTTCATCTGAAAGCTTTCCTCAAATCTCAGCATGTCCATTGAGGCAGAAGCTAAGAGGCAATTACAAGCTCTCCTGGCTTCACCCAGCAGCTCCCTGGCTCTCCCCATCTCCTGTCCACCTCTCGTAACTCTGTATTCTCCCCCTCCTTGCTCCTTGGGCCCTGTTTCTGCTCCCATCTGTCCAAAGCCAAGATTTCCCCTGCTCCTTCCTAGGAGTGGGACTCTTGTGTCAAAGGTGGTAGCTGTGAGTGAAAGTCGCTCAGTCATGTCCAACTCTTTGAGACCCCATGAACTATACAGTCCATGGAATTTTCCAGGCCAGAATACTGGAGTGGGTAGCCATTCCCTTCTCCAAGGGATCTTCCCAACCCAGGGATTGAACCCAGGTCTCCCACAATGAACCCAGGTCTCCTGCATTGCAGGCGGATTCTTTACCAGCTGAGCCACCAGGGAAGCTTTAAACTGGAAGCCAAAATCACTCTCCTAGTCCTGAGAGAAAGATCCGGGACCCCATTCAGGTGCTGGAAGTCTGCGGGGCCTGATGAGAGATGTTAAAACATGAGGAGTCGTTCAAGACGTGACCCCTCATGGTGGTTCACACATGGACTCTGGGCCAGACTGGCTTCAAATCCAGGCTCTGCCCCTTCTATGATCTTGGACGAGTAATTTAACCTCTGTCATCCTCAGCTTTCATACTTACAGAATGGGGATGACAATATCTACGCCACTGGGTTTTGAAGATCTTAAGAGTTTCTGTTTGTAAGATGCTTACCGCAGTGCCTGGCGTGTGTCACAGGGGCTGTGCGTTCACTGTGGAGCCCTTTATCCTTATTCTTTGAACCTTCCATGGTCACTCCCCCACCCACCAAAGTTCCTCTCTGTCTCTCTGGACCACTCCTCTGGCAAATCACAGCCTCAGAACTTAGACTGCACTCTGAGGACTCAGACTCTTTTATAAACCTTTTAAAAAGCTATTTTCAAGTTAAAATAATGAACATACATTTCAATCATGTAAATAATATAAGCTTTATAATACTTAAAAAGCCTGTCATCCAGCCATCTCCCTTCCATCCCTCAGTCTTTTCCCCAAAGTCACTCCCTTTGAACTCTTGCTTCAGTCCTTTTCTTCCCCTTCCTCTGTTTACCATCTTCCGAGGCCAGGTACCATGCTCAGGGCTGGGATACAACTGTGATGCAGAGGGGCAGAGACCCCTGCCCTCCCGGTCTGTGGGGAAGGTGATGGGCATGACGTCATGTCTGGTGTGAGAAGGGCTGTGAAGAAGACTAAGACAGGTTAAGGGAGACAGACAGTGATGGAGCGAGGAGACCTGAGGTGCTATCTATGTTGAGACCTGAATGAACGGAGGAAGTGAGTCACCTCGATATCCATCCTGCTAAGAGCATTCAGGCTTCCCAGGTGGCTCAGTGGTGCAGAATCTGCCTGCCAGTGCAGGAGGTACAAGAAACACAGATTGAATCCCTGGGTCAGGAGGATGCTCTAGAAGAGGAAATGGTAACTGGCTCCAGTATTCTTGCCTAGAAAATTCCATGGACGGAGGAGCCTGGTGGGCTACAGTCCATGGGGTCACAAAGAGTCTGACGCGGCTGAGCACACCCACAAATAAAAATGTTGACCCTTATTTCTGGACATAACAATTTTAAGCATCTTTGGTTGACTTTCTGCTGCAATAGATGCAAATCTGATTCACTTTGACGCCACGCCTCCCCTCTGCCATCTGCCCCCACAGTTGAGTTCTGTTGCCGGGTCCTAGGCCAGCTGTGTAACCTTTGTGCCTTAAAGTGATGTATCGATGCTTTATTCTCAGTGCCTGCACCTTGGGTTCCACTGTAGGAGATGAAGGGTTTTCTCACCATAGTCTTTGCTTTTCCTTCCACCTCCTAACCTCTAACAGGCTCTTTTTATGCTTTTTAGCTCCTGTCTGCCGCTAAATTTTTCCAGCTGGAGGCTTTGCAGCGACACTGTGAGATTATCTGTGCAAAAAGCATCAATACCGACAACTGTGTGGATATTTACAACCATGCCAAGGTAACCAGTCCCATTCCCGCTGTCCAAGCCTGCCCCATGGACTTTTGTGGGAGAGGCTTTCTCTGCAGATGCTCTGAGTCTGGGCCGAGGATGGATGCTGGATCTGTCCATTCAGGCCGAGCTGACCTCGTTCTTCCTCAGGTCTGCTTCCTGCTCTAGGAGAGATGTCTTTCCCTTCCTCTGACCCTCCAGAATACAATGGAAACAGAAAGCCAGAAGCTTTAAAAGCATAGTCATCCTCAAACTCCATCGTGTGCATGAATCACATTGCAGGCTCTGCTTCAGCAGGCCCAGGCTGGGCCCTGGTTCTGCATTTCTAACAAGCTCTCAGGTGAAGCCTCTGCACCTGGTCTAGGTCACAGGCCACACACTTAAGCAGCAAGGTTCTGGAACAGTGCTTCTCCAAGAGATCTCCAATCTGGCAGCACCAGCATCATCCGGGAGCTTGTCAGAAATGCACATTAGAGGCCCCACTCAGACCCACTGAGTCAGACCAGGGGGGTGAGGCCTGGTCGTGTGCAGCTTCGCAAGCCCTGCAGGTGATTCTGGGGCTGTTCATGGGGGAAAACCGTTACCCTGGAACTGAGGTTCCCAACACTGGCTGCATGGAAGAGCCACCTGGGCGCTCACTTAAAATGCCCACGCCAGGGCCTCTCGCAGACCAGCTCATCAGTCTCTGCGGGTGGAACCTGGGGAGAAGACTTTTGCGTAACTTCCTCGGTGACTCAGATGTGCCAAGATTGAGTACAGGTTGGGAATGCTAAAGAAGTCCAAGGAGTCCTCCCAGTCAGGTGGGCCTAATACCTGCGGAGACATTTGGAATCTCTGCTTGGCCTTTCACCCCAAATCCGTGCTGGGGAGTCCAGGAATCTCTATTTTTAACAGGCTCCTAAGGTGACAGTTGCGATTTCAGCCCTAAGACCAGCCCTCACTCCAGTTTTTGGAGTAAAATCAGTGAACCACCAGTTTCATCCAATTCATTTCCCAAGTGGAGGTTAAAATCATGTGGCCAGGTACCACTTCATTTTGGTTCATGTGCTCAGGACAGGGGGATTAGCATCTTCTAGAAAGAAACAATGAGATGAATTAAGATTAGGAGTTCATTTAAAACAAAGCATTCCTCTTTGATAGAACTGGAGCTCAATACATACGCCTCCCACATCCACAGTCTGTAGAGGAACCACTGATGTGAATAACAATTATTCTGCTTGTTTAAAAAAAAAAAAAGTCGTGGTTGAGATATTATTTTCTGTCTTAAGACAACATTCACTAAGCCCTTTTCATGTGCAGGCCCCTGTGCTTAAAGCCTTGTTGCATTACCGTTTTTAATCCTCACCACTATCCTTTCATTAGTCCATGTTATAATAAGGAAGCAGAGGCTCAGAGAGGTGAAATAACTTGCTTAAGGTCACACGACTGGGACTGAAATTTTTTTTTCCACTGTGGTAAAATATATACAATGTGAAACTTACCGGTTACCATGAAACTTACCATTTCTAAGTGTCTACCTCGGTGGCATTAAGTACATTCACATTGTTGTACAGCCATCATCACTATGCATCTCTGGGGCTTTTCATCTTCCTAAACTGAAACTCTATACCCGTTAAATACAAGCTCCCCGTTCCCCCCTCCTCCATGGCCCCTGCAACCATCACCCTACCCTCCGTCTCTACGAGTTCTACTGCTCTAGGTACCTCATGTAAGTGGAATCATACAGTATTTGTTGGCTGGCTTCTTTCATTTAGCACAGTGTCTTTAAGGTTCATCCATGTTGCAGCATGTGTCAGAACTTAATTTATTTTTAAGGCTGAATATGTTCCATTGTCTGTATGTGCCATGTATCATGCATTCATCCGTGTCCACTTGGGCTGCTTCCGCCTCTTGGCTACTGTGAATAATGCTGCTGTGAACAGGGGTGTGCAAATATCCATTACCGTCTCTGCTTTCAGTTCTTTGGGTGTATATGCCTAGAAGGGTAAACCTCACTTCAGAGCACGGGTTCTTCCTTGTGTTTACAATCTGGCCTAATGCATGTTTGAAATGTTTGTGATAATTCTTGATACTCAGAAGATTTTCTGATTGGTCATTAGTAAATCAAAAGATACAGGGAGGCTACTCTCTCCCCACTCGCAGTGGGTGTTTTGGTTAAACGAGGCTTTTACCAAAACCTGGTTTCTTGGGACACAACAAAATTTTTTTTTTATCTTAAACTGGTTACTTTGCAGAAAAAGTGTCCAGAGAAAACTCTCTACCCAGGAAGAGAGCCTGATTAGTTTCACCTTCCTCTGCCCCGTCCCCTGGCCATGGACGCCCAAATTGCCCTGTGAACCCCACATCCACAGTGGCTTTGCCGTGGCCTGTTTCCTTGGGAATGCAGCAAGGCTTGCATGCCACAGTCCTATTTTAATCACTTCAGCCTCCTTGGCAGGCAGCTTCTATAGCTCCCTTGCTATTTAATAACCCAGCAAACACAGCGTGAGCCTGGACTGGGAATGTGTTTGTGCTACAGGCTTACAGCACCTATGGCAAAGAACTGCCTCTTTCATGTATGTACCTCTGCAGCCAGAGCTTGGCCTTTTGCAGACACCAGCCTCTGCTGGGACATTTCCAAGGCCAATGCCTGCTCTTCATGATACTTGAATGGAGGCCAGGGCAGTGCCAGCCCCTACCCCGTGCCCCTCCGTGTGCCACTTCCCCTGTGCTGTGGGCCCTGCAGCATTAACAGTCACCGGCATGTGGGTTCTGTTACTGGCAGGTTGTGCTGCAGACTGCGGCTGGTTTAGCAAAAGAGCCAGAAAAGACAGAAACGAACTCGTGGTTTGGAACCCTCAGAAATGCAGGCATTTAGGTACCAACCACCGTGTTTCAAATGTCAGCAAGTTCTGGGCAGCATTACTTCTGTTCTGCACATAACCATTGGCGACATCTGTGGAGTTTTATCCAGAAGAGAAGTCCAGCCCACAAATGCATGGCTTCATCATCTTTGTTTTCCTAGCAAAGCTGTCCCAAACTATTCAGTCATGAAGAAGAGGCTCTGGAGCCTCTGATGGCTCTCTCAGGGTGTCTTTCAGCTTGAGAAAAAGAACAAGCCTGTTCATCAAATTGAATCTAAGCTACGGCAGTAAACTCAAGGGGGCACTGTGATGAGAAGAACATGGGTTTGAAAACCAAGGGATTCATTCCCTAGTATTTATTGTGTGCCCACTGTTTACCAGAAATTGTATACATATTTGAATGTGTGTATTCAGATGTGTAATACATATCTGGTAAGACGTGGTCTCTGCACTTGAAAAAATTTTTGTCTAGGACAGGAGTCAGCACAATTCTCCTGTGATAATCCAGGTAAATATATTCACAGAGGCCATGTGGTCACTTTGATCCTCCTCAGCTCTGCCTTTGTAATGCAAAAGCAACCAGAGGCAATATACAGATGAATGGGTGTGGCTGTGTCCTAATAAAACTTTATTTATAAAACCAGGTAGTGGGCCACATTTGATGCCCAGGCCTGTAGTTTGTCAACTGTTGGTCTAGATGGTGAGAGTTCCAGTCCCAGTTCTGTCTGTAATTAGATATGTAAAAGTAGGCAAGCATATGATGTATAGTCATCATTCAGTAAAGATCACCATGTATAAAGTTAAGTACTTATATTCTCTAATTACATTATCTTGCAATAAGAAATGCTCCTATACAAACCAAGTGGCTAGAAGTAGTAAGAGAGGTTCTCTGTGTCCCCAGAATCAGAGATAGGCAACTCTGAGCCTCAGTTTCCCCACATGTACAATGAGGCCTTTTCTCTGTAACTCAAAAAACTAGATTCATCTTGAAAGAATCAAAACATTCCTAAGAACTCTTCCAGCTCTGGGATACTATGCATCTGTGTAACATTTGGGTAATAACAAACCTATTCACTTGATAAACCTCAATAAGTTCCCTAAGCCTCTTAGAATAAGCTGGTGTGTCCATGTCTTAAATACTCAGAGCATGGTACTCACTAGTCCAAACCCCCTCATTTTGTGGCTTGGGAAACTGAGGCCCAGAGAAGTGATTTGACCTGCCCAAAGCTGCATATGATTTTTATGAAGACAGGTCATTGGCTCACTGAATTATCACATGGGGTCAGTGAGTTCAAAGTTACAGGCGTGGTCCTACTGTGGGCCAGTTAGCTGAACTAGGTTCTATAGATACAGCCAATTCCCCTTATCCTCATCTAGCCACCTACTTTGTCCATGTGGGTCCCTGGATATAGATGAGTGAGATGAGAATAATAATTACAAACAGTGTACATTTAGCATGACAGCTAATATTGAGTGAGTGCTGATGCTGACTGCAAACAGCCACTGTTCCGAACATGCCATGTATTACCTCACCTAAGGCCAGCAACAGCTGATTAGGTGGGTATTGTTATTTGCCCCCATTTTAGAGAGAGGAATACTGAGACACAGAGGTTCAATAACTCGCCCAGCAGCAGATGGCTGGAATGGCACAGTCTGGAATAAATTCCAGAGCCCCCTCCCTCAGCTCCGTTCCTATCCTGCCTTCTCTAAGTGTGACAGATGACAGAGTCCCACCATCAGTTATGTTCCACTCAGTACCCCCAACAGGTCCATGATGCAAGGACATAATTTCCAGTTTGAAAATGAGGAACCTAAAGCCAAAGGCCAAATAAAGCAGCCTTGGTCACAAATTCAGAAGAATGGGGGAGCCCTGATTTGAATCCAAGTCTCCCACTCATCCCTCCATTGCCCTGTTGGCACTGCCTCATTATCATTCCACCATCCACAGCGAGCAGCTGGAAATACATCTGTGGCTTAATGGACAGAATATTAGGGAGTTCAGAACAATAAATTCCACATTCAGATAATTTAGATAATTCCGCATCTAAATAAAGCAGCAGGGTATCATCTCAGGGAGCACTTAACTAACTTCTGAGCATGCAGCACATTGCAAGAGAGAGGCTTGCAAGCTTTGAAAACCACCGAAAAGGCCTGAAGACAGACAGCCAGCCCTCATACCCACATTTGTTTCTTCATCTCAAACATGAATTCCTCCAGCAGGCATGTTTCCGAGATTTAATGGTATCAGGCTAGAGGCAGTGCATCCTAATGGGTAAACACACAGCCTTCAGGACTTGAGTTACAGGGTTCACCTCCTGATCCTGCCTTTGACAGGAATTTTTGTCAGCTACTCTCTTGTTTCAGTTTCCTCACCTATAAATCAGGTGGTAATAGTACCTGCCTCGAGAAAATTTGAAGATTAAATGAGATGATGCACGTAAAGTGTCTAGCATGATGCTGTCAATACATGTTCGGTGCCGGGATTGTAACTCTGAGAGTGAGCTGCTCATTCACACGTTCAGCAAATCCGTACAGTGTCTACTGTCTGCCAGGTCTTCTGCTTGGGGTTGTAACGTGAGGCAGGTTGATATCAGCCCTGCTGTATTGGTTTAGTCTGTCAGGAACTATGTCTCTCCATCAGCTTCTCAGCATTAGCACCATTGATAACGTGAGCTACATAATTGTCTGCCGAGGGGTCTGTCCTCTGCATGGTGAGATATTTAGCAGCTTCTATGGGGGCTTCCCAGGTGGCGCTAGTGGTAAAGAACCTGCCTGCCAATACAGGAGATGTAAGAGATGCAAGTTTGATCCCTGGGTCAGAAAGATCCCCTGGAGGAGGGCATGGCAACCCACTCCAGTTTTCTTGCCTGGAGAATCCCATGGACAGGGAGCCTGGAGGGCTACGGCCCATAGGGTCACAAAGAATCAGACACAACTGAAGCAACTTAGCATGCACGCATCAGGTAAAGAGATTAGAACTGTGTCTACAGGCAGGAAGAGCGCTTGCAGAAACACACACAGCCACTTCAAGCCAGCTCCAAACTGGCACCTCTCACACAGCTGCATCCTCTTAGCCAGAGCACCTCACAAGGCCAGGGCGTGGAGAAATGAACTCAGCCCTCCGATGGGAGGAGCTACCAGGTCAAATCCACTGGGGGTGAATACAGCAAAGGATGTGGAATCAGGGCCACTGTTGCAGTCAAGCTACCTTAATAGGTATTCACCAGAATATAGACAAAAACAGGTGCTTTCAGAAACATAACCATCTCGTGCTTCCTCTCCACTCCACAGTTTCTTGGAGTCACAGAGCTCTCAGCATATTGTGAAGGCTACTTTCTCAAAAACATGATGGTCCTTATCGAAAATGAAGCCTTCAAGCAGCTCCTATATGACAAAAATGGCGAGGGCACAGGCCAGGATGTGCTGCAGGACTTGCAGAGGACGTTGGCCATCAGGATTCAGTCAATCCACTTGTCATCTTCCAAAGGTTCTGTTGTATGAGACGTCCGGTCCAGGGAATGTCCCCCGGGGACTTGCCAGTTCTGCTGCTGCGTTGGCTTCACACGAACCTACAAATCTCACCTGGCATCTGTTTTTGGCTGAGCCAAGGAGCTGCCTCTACTGCCTCAGCTGCTCTTGACAGAGCAAATGCAGCTCCCATGAGCTCCTGTTGAGAAACAAAGGACATGTCACTGGCCTATAGAGTGCACCTGGATCCAGAGGTAGAAGGCCAGGGGGCAGCCACGCTGGCCTCATCTGAAAGCCCCCCTGCAGCAGTTGAACTCCCCTTGCCAAGGGCCTCTGTCCAGTGGGTGGACTGAGGACTAGAGGTCATTCAGGTTCCAGGCTGACGGTTGGAGAACTTCACCGTACTGACCCTGAACAGCATTATATTTATTACACATTAAGGACCTTAGTAGCTGCAGCTTCGTAAGAGTCAACATGATATAGCAAATTGGTGAAACTGTTACCAATAATGAAGACCAATTTTTAGGGGTGGGAACTTTTTAAAATGTTCATATAAAAAAACCCCAAAACAGGGCAGCCTTGTAGTTTAAAATATATTTCTAAAAGCTTAGAATGAACAATTCTAAGTTCATTTTCAACTGAATTGTGTTTAGGGATCTGTGTTTTGAGATTTCTTTTCTTTTTTTGAAGAAAAAATAACAGTAAGTAGCAGGTCTGTACTGTATAAACATGAATCTGACAAGATATTGCTGATATTCTACACAAGGTGAAATAATAACCTTGCCTTAGTGATCATGGTTACACAAAAGAGGTGCACTGCCAATAATTATCTCTAACTCAATAGTTGAAAAAAACCTGCATGCTGATTGTGGTTTCGGGGTGAGAATAAAATCCCCCCACATTAAAAAAATCACACATGCATTTGCATGGCCCGAACCTGTAAACTGTTATGTTTGTGCTTCATTTTTGCCAAGGTAAAAATGTCCCATCACTTCTTGCTAAAAGTCCATTTGGTGAAACGAACATATCCATTTCCTTCCATAGTTAAGAATGTCCCTGAGATGCTGTTGCAGAAATGTGTTCATAGATGATGCTGCATTGGGGATGGGGGGCGGGGCACGTTGGAGAATTTACTATTAATCCCAGAGTTCCCTCTGTATTCTCAGAAGATGTTAATAGTTTGTTACTAGCCAGAGAATATGACTATGTTAGATTATTTTTAAAGATGAAATATGTATGATAGGATGGATTCTCTCTGTATTCTGAGAGTGTACAGTATAGGGTTATCTATAATGAAAGTTTATATTGACAGGGTTCCGTTTGCTCTGCCATATATTATAAGCAGAAGAAATTAGTGAAGTGCCGCAATATTCCAATGAATCTCTGAGTTGCTGCCTTTTCTTTCTTGTCCTTTCATTTGAAACCTAGATAACATGCGGTTAAAAACTGGGAGAATGACTCTTACCCTTTGGGATGGCAAAGTTTTGTTGATAAACATATTTCCTAGCATGCCTTTGGGAACTTGTGCACAGACCCCAGAGTCTAAAGGAGCTGCTGTTCAAATGTTGTACTAGCCCCCTGGGCCGTTGTTCAGAGGACCAAGGTCAAGTCCTGTTTCTTGGGTATGACCCATGGCGTACGCGGGCCACGTCGGTCTACAGTATTGGCCCTTCTCAGATGCTGATACAAGGCTTCTCTTCCACTTGGTCATTTGCAAACCTCCCCAGCCCCTACCACCCAATGAGGAAGGGGGAAAAACAAACTGTCTACAGAGGAATCCAAGTTACAGACACACAGCATGTCCTGAGTCTTCGGTGTCTCTCACCTCCTGCTGTCCTCAGAGATGCTGCCTGGATGTTTCCTTAGCTGCGACTGACTTCCCTGTGAACGTCTGATGCTAGCTCAGGGCCTTCGGGCATTGACCATGTACAGCGGCAACTCCTGATGGGCTTCTGTTACAGTTTGGTGTGCTCTCTGTCATTAAAAGAAATGATTTTCCCAAGCCGCGTATTGCGTTTATGGTACCTGTGAACTCATACCCAGCTGTAACCTAAGAAAGGCACTCAGTTAGGAAATCGGAAAAGATAACCCCGCAGAAAAAAAAAACCAGGGAGATGAAGACGCTAGATACAAGATAAGTGCTCGCGTCGCTGAACACCTTCCGCTCTGCCAACCAGAACTTGGCTAACCAAGCTCTAGCCCCCTGGGACTGCAGACACCTCTGGGTGCTACCCTTGGATTTCCTTCCCATCAGGCAGAGGACATATAGGTGCCACTTGGAAGCACTTTTGCCTCCTGCAGTGAACATGTTCACAGAGAGTGGAGTTCTGAGTGTCACTTGTGTGCCTTGATGAAGATTTGGGAGGGGAAGGGTGGGAAGTGGAGAAAAACAGGTTATCTCATCCCGGCATGCCCTGCCCCCAAGGGCCAGCATGAAATGATGTTTGTGGATGGGGGTGGCATTCTGGGATTGGGGTGAGGGTCATGGAGGGTCAAAGTTCACCCTTGGGAGGTCAAACCAAGTCTCCAGCTGATCCCCTCTGGCTCCTGACCCAGCCCAGGTCTGGTAGAGATGAGGACCCCTGCTGTTCCCACTGAGGCCTCTGGGGAGCCGGGGAGAGGCCCAGGCAGTCCCCTGGAGCCCTGGGACATTGAGACCCAGTACATAGCAGACGTCACAAGCCCTCTGGCAAGCGCTGGTCACCCCTGCTTAGCACTCGAGGTCTGTTTCTTCTTTAGGAAGCAACCCAAGTAACTGAGTGCCAGGGACCAGAACTCTGAGTCAGGCCAGGAGAACAGAAGGTCAGTTTATTTTTAACTGTGCATCACCCTCTGTGTAGCATCAGCGTGAAGAAGGCATTTAATGTGTTCCTTTTCAAAGCTAAAGTGTCTGCAGCATTTGCCTTTCACTTGTCCAACAGGGGGCTTTGCCACTCAGTTCTTAGCCACTGTACAAGGGCCCCTTAGTATCTGGCGGGGGCAGGGGGAGTAGGGCGGCAAGCCTCCCCACTGGCCACACGGCCCTGTGCACCCCTTGCATTTGCAGTGAGAAATCAGACGACTCCTGTGCCTGCAGCCACGAGCATCTATACATACGGCTCTGCTTGGCTTCTGCTGACCCCTCCCTCTCAGCTTGCAATGGTTCTCATATACACCAGGTTTGAGTGCCACCCATTCTCCCCTGAAGGAGGATTCTTCACCCAAATCGCACCAAGATGAAGGTGAGAGCTCCCAACACAAGAAGGCAGAAGCTAGAAGAAAGTGTGGTCAGACCACAGGTAGGGATTGGAGGAGATCTGTGAGCCTCTCCACCCCTGGGATTTCCTGGGAAGCCTCAGGCAAAAAGTATTAACTCCAGCTGGGTGATGTTCCACTCAGGATTGTCTCATGTAGACTGTTAACACACAGCGCCTACTAACCTCAGGCTGTGTGCTCTGGGCATGGATAAGGATCCTAGGTGAATCTTTGAGAAAAAATATCTGTTTCAATCATCCTGGGGTCCCAACGCACCTCCCCCTGCCCCTCAGTCCGAGCTGAGTGGCCAGAGATGTATTCACATCCTCCCACTCCTGACTCCTTTTCCCGCCGGCCCCAGGTGGGCACCCTCCCCAACTGGGGGAGCGTTTCCTGGGCTTGTTGGCCTCAGGGCTCAAGTCAGGGAGGAATTTCCCAGCTTCTCCACAGCACCAGGTTCCAATGCAGGCCTGAAACCTTCGCTGTCTCAGCTGATTCAGCCCCTGATTCACTTTGAACTGGTGGACGATTTACTGCACCATCTAGTTCTCATTTTCCTCTTTTTTAAACTGCATTTTAAAAATAGCTAGTTAACAGGGTTGTTGAGAGGATATTAGAGAAGGTATTTTGACAGGGCCTCTGCTTGCAGTAGCAGAGAAAAAGCGTTCTGAACTTCTGAGACTGCGCAGAGAGAAGAGGAAACTGATAACTCACCCAAGCAAGATGGACCTGCTTGCCATTCATTTCTCGAACTTTCTGCTGCAGTGTCCCCCATGGTGGTTTATGATTCTCCAGGGTTTTGCTGCTCTTCCAGGGGGTGTGAGAAAATTGCACCAAAACAATTGTGTTGCAAATCTTGTTCCTAGGACAGTACCCTATGCAATGTCGGGGAGCAAGAAATGTTTAACTTAATGAAACCAAGTTCAGCTAGATTTTCGTTCATGCCTGCAGACTAGGTTGCTTCAGTCGTGTCCAAGTCTTTGCGACCCTATGGACCTGGGTTTTCTTTTTCTTTTTTTTTTTTGGCACTGATATCTAGCAGTTTGTTTCCTTTAGGAATTTCATGCTTGTGCTCAGTTGCGCCCAACTCTTTGCGACCCCGGGGACTGTAGCCCACCAAGCTCCTCTGTCCATGAGATTCTCCAGGCAAGAGTACTGGAGTGGGCTGCCGTTCCCAGGCAGCGCAGTGGGTAAGGAATCCACCTGGCAGTGCAGGAGTTGCAGGGGACGTGGGTTCGGTCCCTGGGTCGGGAAGATCCTCTGGAGCAGGAAATGGCAACCCACTCCAGTATTCTTGCCTAGGAAATCCCAAGGACAGAGGAGCCTGGCAGGCTACAGTCCATGCGGTCCCAAAGTATCTGACACGACTGATCACGAGCATGAAATTCCTAAAGAAAACAAACTGCTAGATATCACTGCCCAAAAAAACCCCCAAGATCTCTGTCCACATCAAGTCAGCAACTAAGCCCACGTCCTTTGCTGCCACTTGAGTGTAGGGACACTCATCCCCAATCCGTCCACCAGGAAACCTCCCCAGTGAGATTTCAGGCCACTCCTGTTCCTCCCAGCTGGCCAGTGCCTTGAATAAAGCAGCACGTGCCTTTCAACAGGGCTGTTACAGAAGCGGGTAGGATGCCTATTTTTTCACCCTCTTTAAAAATAACCCAGCACATTTTAAACTTCCTGCTTCATAGGAAAAAAAAAAAAAAATAGAACTCAAACTCAGCAATCACATTGCACATTAGTTCCCATTCCTGATGAGGCAGTCAGATAACAGAGCCTTGCAAAAGGACACGTCTCTAAGTTTAGCTCTGAATATGAAAAGACTATCTGCCTGCCTGAATAGGCAATTAAAAGAGATGCCCTGATGTCGCTGATACGTTCTTTGGATGTTGCTTTTCGGAGTTAACCTTTGGATGCATTCTGAATTTTAATGCCATTGCAAATCTCTGGTACTCAGCTGCAAAGACCGGAGGCAGGTGGTATAACACAGGGGCTCCAGGCTGGCCACCAGATCCCACCTCTGGGCCCATCGCTGCCGTCAGCTGCTTGGGTGAGCTTGGCAGGACCTCTTCTCCATTCTGGACCTGTTTCCTCAACTCAAAATGAGAGCCTTTCTGAGCTGATGTTCTGCTGGGACATGTCACACACACTCCTCTTACTACATTTACATATTAGATAGATAGATAGAATCTCAGAATGGTGGTGATGCTGTTTAAGTGTGATAGAACATTCTGGACTGCATGCAGGAGGACGTAGGAACAGGGACCTCAGAGTCTTCAGTTAAAACAGGCAGGAAAGTAAAGAAAGGCCTTGCAACAAGGCTCCCAGGATTCCCAGGTGACTCAGTGGTAAAGACTCCACCTGCCAAGCAGGAGACACAAGTTCGATCGGTGGGTTGGCAAGACCCCCCAGAGAAGGAAATGGCAACCCACTCCAGTATTGTTGCCTGGAGAATCCCATGGACAGGGAGCCTGGCGGACTACAGTCCCTGAGGTCTCAAAGAGTCAGACACGTCTTAGCAACTGAGCACAAGCACAAGCAAGGCCCCCAGGATGTGTTACTGTAAGGGCGCATCTCACCAGATCATGGCCTCGTGACTGCCATCTCCTTTTGTTTCCTTTCCTTTTTGTTTTTCAATATAGGTTCACAGGAAGCTGCAAGGATAGTCCAGAGAGGTTCTGTGCGCCCTTCGCCCAGTTTCTCCCAGGGGGAACATCTCCAGGGCCGCCAGTAGAGTATCAGACCTGGAAACGGCCATGGGCACAATGTTGATGGCCCTAAGCCACATTACGACGGGTCACATGTGTTTAACCACCGCCACAGTCGTCACTCCATCCGCACAAAGATTCCCCCTCGTGCCGCCCGTTTATTGTCACTCCTACCCCCTTCCTCCACACACCATCCCTGACCCCTGGCAACCACTGATCTGTTTTCCGCTGTGGTATTGCCATCTTGAGAATGTTATATAAGTGGAACCATACAGTAAGTGGCTTTCTTCACTCAGCACAATGCCCTTGAGATCCATCCAAGAATGAATCTTGCATGTGTCAAGGGTTTGTTCCTTTTGTGTTACTCAGCAGTATTCCCCAGTGGCCCATCTCCTTTCTACCAAAAGCACAAGCGTGTCAGGAAGCATGGCAGGGAGACAGCTGGGCTCTGGCAGCTGCCTCTCTGGTCAGAGTTCCCAGGCAATGGTGTCTCCCGAGAGCTGGACACGACCACCCCGCCCCACAGCGCTGAGGGGAGACTGTCCCATGGTGTTAGTCCTACAGTTCAGTGTGGAGTCACTGAGAGCCACTGCTCTCACCTGGGCTCACTTGGGTCTTTCAGCTCTGCAGGAAGGTCCTTCTAAGATTGACTGACTTTTCCCAAACATCTCACTGACAGTACTGGAAAAGGTTTCTCACATTCACTTTGTATATACATCACAGGGGATCTCACTGAAACGCAGGTTCCGATTCAGTGGGGCTAGGTCGAGCTTGAGATTCAGCATCTTGAACAAGCATCCAGGTGATGCCGATGCTGCTGGTCCAGGGACCACACTTTGAGTAGCAAAGGTATAGAGTATGGAGATTCATGTCCAACATTTCCTGCTGCCAGACCAACCTGGGGCTTTTGTTCTATCACCTGGCCTTTCTGGAATTTCAACCTTGCGGATTATTATGAGCCTGTCTTTCTGACCCAGACCTTGAAGACATTTAGTACATCTGGGGAAACCATTTCGAATTCTATTTTTCTAGGTGGTTTCAGAATTATCCCTAAGGAATTATTTGCACAGAACTCCATACTACCCTCTCTTTTTCCTGATCTGCGTTGGGTCCAAATCAAATGTATTTATCTCACAGGTGTTTACTGATGTTGTAAGATGCATAAGGGACTCTCCTCTCTGCCATCAAACACCCACTCTCTCCCCCAGCTTTTCTTTTCCCTTTTTCCTTCAGGGCAGGCAGTAGAAAAAAAGGAGAAAATTCTTGTTTATTTTAAGGCTGTTTTATGAGGCCTCTTTCTGCACTCACGGAGACCCCCTGGGAGTAGTTAGGGACCCAGGAGGATCAAGAAGGGAACAATCAAAGGCAGCTGTCCCTTCTGTGGTTCACTTGAAAACACTTTGATAGTGAAGAGGGAAGAGGGAAGCATCTGGCAGAGACGGCTGCCGGGTGACCTTGAGACTTGACAGCATGTGCTGCAGGGGAGGGAGGGGGCAGGATTTCATCCATAATTCCTCCACTTTCCTTGTCAAGGGAATGACTGCACTTTTTCAGCACTTCAAAGGCATCACTCTCATACATTAAATATCGTGGCTGGGGGTAGGGGGAAAGCTCAGATGCCATTTTCCGTTGAACAAGTAATAAGGAACTACAGAAAGTCTGTTTTCCTAGAAATTCCCTGGAGCAAGGAATGAGTCCCTGCCCTAGAAGTGTGAGGGTTTCAGCTGACCGTTAAATTTAATGTGAGCCAGGTGTGTGGCGTGGTCACTCAGGAGAGCTAATCTGGGTCCAGGCTTTGTCATTAAAAGCAGGATGGCTGGGATGCGGCTGGGATGGTTCTCTGTGCTCTGGAGGGATCCCCGCTGGAGCTGTGCTTCCAGTGAGGGCCTGGATGAATCAGGGTTCCCAGCAGCAAGCGACTCCAGCTAATTTAAGACAAAAAAGGAATTTATTCAAAGATATTATTTTTTCCCATTTATTTTTTTTTAATTGAAGGAAAATCGCTTCACAATACTGTATTGGCCTCGGCCATCTATCAACACGAATTAGCCACAGGTGCACCTATGACCTCTCTCCCCTCAACCTCCCTCCCGCCTCCCACCTCCTCCCACTCCTCTAGGTTGTTACAGAGCCCAGCTTTGAGTTCCTTGAATCATGCAGCAAATTCCCATTGGTTATCTACTTTACACATGGTAGTGAATATGCTCCCATAGATGATTCATGCAATTGTTGAGAGGGTTAGAGAAACCATTTCAAAGACGAGCTTTTAGAAATAACTTACAAACTGACACAGAAAAGTCCTGATGAGGCCATTGCCGTCAGGGCTGCCAGCAGATACTTCGAAGGCAGGAATTAACAATGCGGTTTCCAGGGGCTTGATTTCCGGGACTACTATACCCACAAGCACCTGTACCATTCCTACACCAGGAACTCAGCCTCCCTGAGATGCTCGGTGCTTCTGCCTCCATCTGCACGAACAGTGTTTCACCTCCGTGAAGCCCACTGCCGGAACCTGAGGCGGGGGCCTGTGTCTTCGGTACAGGGGAGGCTGGGAATTTCAGTTCTTACTGCTGCATTAGGGAGACAGGACCTACACCGTGGATTTCCACAAAAAGAGAAGGATGATGGGTAGCCATGAAATGACAGATGTCCCCTGCACTTAATGAAAGCCACGGGGAAACTGCAGCCTCATCAGAAGGAAATAATCAGACAGTGTCAGAACAGCTGAAGAAACGGGGCTGCCTCTCTCCATAGAGGAGGAGACTTGGGTGACCATCATGGTTATCTTCTGAGGGAGAGATTTCACACAGAATAGGAATTAGCCCCATTCAGTATGGCCACAGGAATTAGAGCTGTTCCGGTGACGGACTCTTCAAGCATTTCACCTAAGCACAAAAAATAAATTTTAAAAGTCAGAACAAAGCCTTCTCAAGATAAATGACTTCTCTCATGAGGTAGTGAATTCCCCATCACCAGAAGCACTCAAGAAAATCCTGGTCCACCACTTGCTAGAGATTCAAGCAGTAAACAGGAGCGGGGAAGAATTTAAAGGTCTCTTACAAGTCAGGGGTTTTGTCCTAATTAGTTCTTTCCTTCTGATAATAATCATCAATTTGGCCTTAGAAAAGAAATCAATCTTCATAGATCTTACATAGAATTTGATCTCCCGACCTTTACTTTTTGCCAGGGCTTCATTTTATTAAAATCTGCCACCTTATTTATCCTCATACAGTTAGTAAGGTGGCAGCTCTATTCATTAGTCTTACTTATCGAATACAGAAGGAAGAGAAATGTTCTACCAAACCTCACCAGTCGGAAAGAGAAAAAGGAGCTAGAGGCAGTTCAGTCGCTGAAAAATGGAACTTCTTTTTATAAAAGGGTAAAGAATAGATTTTGGTAAAGCAATCAAGTTAGGAAGGGCCGTTTTTTAAAGCAGAAAGATACCCAGGTGTGTGAAATCATTTGTGTTAACGCCACAACTCTTATGCATTTTTAAAGGCAGATTCAGAGAAAAACCATGAATGGTGCATTAGTTTGGCCACGAGTCCTGGTAAGTGAGTTCCCCTGCCAGCCTCAGTCTTCTCACCTGCAGAGTGGGAACATCAGAGGAGTTCCCTGGTAGTCCAGTGGTTAGGACTCACTGCTTTCACTGTTGTGCGCCTAGGTTCAGTCTCTGGTTGGGGACCTAAGATCCTGCAAGCTGCATGGCATGGCCAAAAAAATTAAAATTAAGAAAAGGAAGAATGGGACTGTCACTGCATTGATGAAGCCAGAGGTGGAGAGGCACTTTTGCAGCAGTCGGGGGAGTGCGGAGGAAGGTTCTGTCAAAATGCAGAATGCAGTGGGCAAGCAAGGAGAACAGGAGGTAAACTGGGGTTTGTCTGCCCTGGCGATGGCTGCCTCCGGTCTCATCACTCTCTGATCAGTTAAATCCAGCTCCCGCACAGGCTCGGGTCCCCACAGGCCAGTAGGGGCTCTGTCCGTCATCCAGCCCTGGGCAGCCTGACAGCTCCCCGCTTACTACACTGTTGAGTTTGAGGAGTCACCCACCAGATCCCAGTTGGACACCCTCTTGACAGCCTCACTCCCCGGAGTCCCCGGGGACTCCTGCTCTGCGCTCTCAGGTAAGGAACCTTACTCTGTGAATGTCAGTCGCTGTCACAGTTCATCCCAGCGGAGGCAGAAGTGGTACCCAGCTTTGGCACCTCTGCTTACTGCATCAGAGACGCTTCTGTGTGACCAAATATCATTTTCAGTGCATTAGAGAGTGGCCTTTTCCCATCCCTTTATATTTCATGTTCTTGTCTTATATCTTTGCAGAAATTGGCATGACAGGATGGTGTTGGTTTTAGAGAATGGTTTCTTGACAGGTAAACGACCACCACAGAAAATCATTTACATTCCGGCCATGGAAAGATGTTCTGCATGTATATAAACATGAAAACAGGTAAAATCCAGCATTGCTCTGACTTGGACATTATAGTAAGATCAAACCCTTATTCAGCTTTCATCTTGTGGCAGATACTATGCCAAGTACTTTATATGTACAATCTCAGTCCTTACCATGAACCCTACCTGATAAGGATCTGGGTTTCCCTGTTACACATGGGAAAACTGAGGCACAGAGAGCAAAGCTGAAAGGCAAGTGCAGGGAACTCCTTGGTGGTCCAGTGCCTGGGGCATCGCACTCCCAATTCAGGGGGCTTGGGTCTGATCCCTGGTCAGGGGACTAGATCCTACATGCCACGGCTAAAACCCGGTGCAGCCAAACAAACAAATATTCTAAAAATACATAAATAAGAGGTAAGTGCAGAGCTGGGCTGTGGACCAGGGCTGATCTGACTTCTAAGCAAGCCCACACCTCTTCATTTACTGCCTCCTGTAAACAGAGGTGGGGAAAACATGATGCTTCTCTCCTCCCCAGTGCTTTAAAAATGACCATTCAGATAACTATTCAGAAGAGGAAGAAAAGGCCTTATGGGCTAAGACAGAAGTTAATCGTGTATATCTGTGGTGAGCTATTAGTCCAAGGTCAGCTGTTTCAGGATATAGTTTTTGTTTGGTAGAGAAAGGAGTGTTGAGTGCTATCAGGGTTTTGATCAGATCAGCCAATATTTCATGGGTATTGATTTCACTGGGGATGGAGAGGAGTATGATGGGTCCCTCAAGATGCTCCCTGACACACAGGCACAACCTGGACACCAAGTTACTGCCTGGCTGATTCCGTACAAAGTGAGGTGGTGAGAGGTGGGCAGATAGCCTCCAGGGACCCACTACCCCAGGATCAACCCCATGCCTCTTCGGCAGATGGGTCACTAGTTGTGATCATGCTTTGCTGGGCGGCGGGTCAAACAGGAGACGTGATTGGCCCGTTTATGCCTCTGAGCTCACCCCTTTCCCAATTTAGAAATATGACTTTATTGGGCCAAGGTCCCACTGACCTAAGTCTCCAGCCTTGTGGATAAATAGAAAAAGCATCAGAGGGAAAGTTTCCTGAAGGCTGATTTCACCCCCAAAGAGTTACTCAGTGATGGACATCACTTCCCCAGGACACAGCTACGAAGCATCTCCTGGCTTCCAAGACTCTGTTACCACAGAACGTGGGGACCAGAATGTGGTTGTGTTAACACAGGATTTATTCCTCTTTCCCTGCACAGGGAACAATCCAAATTTGGGAGTTTTGGGTTTGAGTCTCTTGTTAAAGCTGAGAAAGGCTTCAAAGACTCAACTGCTTCTTAATGGTTTTTCAGTTGTTTGTGGAGGGGGGGACGGTTAAAAATATGTATCTAGCTGTGCTGGGTCTTAGTTGCAGCACTTGGGATCTTCAGCCCTCGTTGTAGTATATGGATCTAGTTCCCAGCCCAGGTATTGAACCCAGGCCCCCTGCATTGGGAGCTTGGAGTTTTAGCCACTGGACCAGTCCCTAGAGCTTTCTAAACGAGGAAAGGCTCACAGAGCCTGCAGCTGAAGGCCCCCTTTATTCCCTCCACGGCCCAGTGCAGCGCAGCAACCAGACTCCTTATCTGACTTCCACCTGGAGGACAAGAGACTTGTTTGCTTCCAACTGCTAAGACTGCCTTAACCATGAATTTTGCTTTTAGCTGCAACCTTTCAGAAGCACCTCAAGAATAAACCACCAGAAGCTCCTCACGCTTCCACAGGCACCCGAGGCTTCTCACAGCTGTTCTTTGTTTTGTTTTTGTAATAGACTAGCTGGAACCAAGGAGAAGGAAATGGCAACCCACTCCAGTATTCTTGCCTAGAGAATCCTGTGGACAGAGGAGCCTGGTGGGCTGCTGTCCATTGGGTCACACAGAGTCAGACACAAGTGAAGCGACTTTGCAAGCATGCATGCATTGGAGAAGGAAATGGCAACCCACTCCAGTATTCTTGCCTGGAGAATCCCAGGGACAGAGGAGCCTGATGGGCTGCCGTCTATGGGGTCACACAGAGTCTGACACGACTGAAGCAACTTAGCAGCAGAACCAGCAGCAGCAGCTGGAACTAAAACATCGTTCTGTTTGTCCCATTTCCTACTGAACATACAGCATCTTCATCTTCAAAACATCTGTGTTTGGGGGAACAAGAGCAGACTGAGAAAGCCCAGCATGTGCTTTTTTTAAAGTGAAATAGGGAAATAAGTAAATAACTGTGATGTCCAGGCAGCAGAAAGTCAGGATGTTGGAAAACATCAAATCAGTGGTTCAGGGTTGAACTGCAGGGAAGGGTCCTCAGTGGCAACCTAGAGTTAGACAGACTGGCCTTTGTTTGTGACTTAGTGTGTGGGGGTCACTTCACTACTTGATCGATTGTGCTGATGGAGGGTCATGCAGGCAGGCAGGATGCGGCATGAGCTGAGGTTGTGTATCGTTGGGTGGGAACTCAGTCACTTCAATCGTGTCTGACTCTTTGCAACCCCATGGATTGCAGCCCTTGGGGCTCCTCTGTCCATGGGATTCTCCAGGCAAGAGTACTACAGTTGGGTAACCATTCCCTCCTCCAGGGGATCCTCCCCACCCAGGGACTGACCTTGTATCCCTTCTGTCTCCTGCATCGGCAAGCAAGTTCTTTACCACTAGCACTACCTGGGAAGCCCATGGTTGGGTAAAATCCTTTAATTGTCCAGTGAGGAAGGTACAGTCCGGCTCCTTCTCCCCCGACTGCTGCTTCTGCTTGGAATGAGGAAAAGAGCACAGGAGAGAAGTGGACACCACTGGCTCCACCCAGCCCCCCACTCCACTCACTCTGGCAACTGTGGGCAAGTCAGAGGGCTCTCTGCTTGACCCCTGCTTCTCTGTGCAAGGATGGGTAGCTTTCTCCAGAAGACGTGCTCGACTTGAATCCCTTGCTTCTCTGAGTGGGCTTCTCAGACAGTAGCATCAGCCTCACTGGGAGTTTGCAGGAAATGCAGAATCTCACCACCACCCCAGACCTACAGCCCTGCACTCTGCATTTTAACTGGAGGCCCAGGTGACTGCTGAGTATGCTGGGGTCTGAGATGCTGCTCTGTCCTCCCAAGCCGTTGTGACTGCATCAAGCATTTCGCAAAGGATACCCCAAAACATGCCTGAAAAGACCATCTGTAGATGTCAGGACTTGGGGGGCAGACCAGGGCAGGACGTGGGAGAAGACCTTTCATAATGTTTTCTTTGTTCAGCTGTTATAAGTCGTTCTAAGACCTCCGTGTTCTCAGAGATGTTTTCTAATAGTCATTTGTGAATCCTTTTGCTGCCAGTCACTTCTCCCTGAGTAGAGGTGTGAGATGTTTTTCAAGCCCGCTGTGAATGTCTGGTAAATTGCCTTCCCTGCTGAATGGCTTTTTTTTTTCCTGCTGTGTCTCACCAGGGGACACTGTGAAGAAAGCTTTGAAACACCACATATATTATTAAATATAAGCAGTCACCCTTCCCAGTCACCTGTTTCTGATGACAACTTAGGAATTAGTTTCTTTAGCAAGCATTAGACATAAGTCACTCCATTCTGGGGAGAAATGACACAGAAAGTGAAGGGCGTTTTTAAAAACCACGTACGCGTGCGTCAGATTGGCCAAAAGCAGCTTGTGTTCCAAGTGGGACAGAGAGGCCACTCGATGGGCAGGAGCAGAGAAGGGGATTAAGGGGAAGAAGTGTGAATGGCTTGAAAGAGGATGTTTCAAGGGTACATGGGCAGAAGGAGTAGGGCTGACTGTCTGAAACATCTTCCTTAAAAATGTCCTTTGAGAGCATAAAAATTAGAGCAAGAAACTGGTGTTTACAGACTGACCCACACTCCTAGGATTTCATCCTTTAGATTATGTCTCTATATACCTATTAATGAAACATGATCTTTTTGCTTTTTGCAAAATTGCTTTTTTTCAAAAAGCAAGTCTTTTCATCCAAAGGAGATCAAGGCCCTGCCTAAGAGGCAGCGTGGAGAAGGAGTTTTGGTCAATGATCCAGATAAGCCAAGGCCAACCTCCCACCCCAAGTACCTCTGTACACAAACCGTCATCACGGACTTCTCCAAAACTATCTGACCCGGGCACCAGCCACGCATGTGACTGGGACTTGGTTTAGCAAACCGCCTGCCTATGACACCCTCCACTTACTCTATGATGGAGGTTCTCAGCGAGGGGAGAGGGCTATGAGCTTCCCCCCGGGGATTTGGCAAGGTCTGGAGATATTTTTGGTGTCATAGCCAATCAGGGTTTTGATCAGATCAGCCAATATTTCATGGGTATTGATTTCACTGGGGATGGAGAGGAGTATGATGGGTCCCTCAAGATGCTCCCTGACACACAGGCACAACCTGGACACCAAGTTACTGCCTGGCTGATTCCGTACAAAGTGAGGTGATGAGAGGTGGGCAGATAGCCTCCAGGGACCCACTACCCCAGGATCAACCCCATGCCTCTTCGGCAGATGGGTCACTAGTTGTGATCATGCTTTGCTGGGCGGCGGGTCAAACAGGAGACGTGATTGGCCCGTTTATGCCTCTGAGCTCACCCCTTTCCCAATTTAGAAATATGACTTTATTGGGCCAAGGTCCCACTGACCTAAGTCTCCAGCCTTGTGGATAAATAGAAAAAGCATCAGAGGGAAAGTTTCCTGAAGGCTGATTTCACCCCCAAAGAGTTACTCAGTGATGGACATCACTTCCCCAGGACACAGCTACGAAGCATCTCCTGGCTTCCAAGACTCTGTTACCACAGAACGTGGGGACCAGAATGTGGTTGTGTTAACACAGGATTTATTCCTCTTTCCCTGCACAGGGAACAATCCAAATTTGGGAGTTTTGGGTTTGAGTCTCTTGTTAAAGCTGAGAAAGGCTTCAAAGACTCAACTGCTTCTTAATGGTTTTTCAGTTGTTTGTGGAGGGGGGGACGGTTAAAAATATGTATCTAGCTGTGCTGGGTCTTAGTTGCAGCACTTGGGATCTTCAGCCCTCGTTGTAGTATATGGATCTAGTTCCCAGCCCAGGTATTGAACCCAGGCCCCCTGCATTGGGAGCTTGGAGTTTTAGCCACTGGACCAGTCCCTAGAGCTTTCTAAACGAGGAAAGGCTCACAGAGCCTGCAGCTGAAGGCCCCCTTTATTCCCTCCACGGCCCAGTGCAGCGCAGCAACCAGACTCCTTATCTGACTTCCACCTGGAGGACAAGAGACTTGTTTGCTTCCAACTGCTAAGACTGCCTTAACCATGAATTTTGCTTTTAGCTGCAACCTTTCAGAAGCACCTCAAGAATAAACCACCAGAAGCTCCTCACGCTTCCACAGGCACCCGAGGCTTCTCACAGCTGTTCTTTGTTTTGTTTTTGTAATAGACTAGCTGGAACCAAGGAGAAGGAAATGGCAACCCACTCCAGTATTCTTGCCTAGAGAATCCTGTGGACAGAGGAGCCTGGTGGGCTGCTGTCCATTGGGTCACACAGAGTCAGACACAAGTGAAGCGACTTTGCAAGCATGCATGCATTGGAGAAGGAAATGGCAACCCACTCCAGTATTCTTGCCTGGAGAATCCCAGGGACAGAGGAGCCTGATGGGCTGCCGTCTATGGGGTCACACAGAGTCTGACACGACTGAAGCAACTTAGCAGCAGAACCAGCAGCAGCAGCTGGAACTAAAACATCGTTCTGTTTGTCCCATTTCCTACTGAACATACAGCATCTTCATCTTCAAAACATCTGTGTTTGGGGGAACAAGAGCAGACTGAGAAAGCCCAGCATGTGCTTTTTTTAAAGTGAAATAGGGAAATAAGTAAATAACTGTGATGTCCAGGCAGCAGAAAGTCAGGATGTTGGAAAACATCAAATCAGTGGTTCAGGGTTGAACTGCAGGGAAGGGTCCTCAGTGGCAACCTAGAGTTAGACAGACTGGCCTTTGTTTGTGACTTAGTGTGTGGGGGTCACTTCACTACTTGATCGATTGTGCTGATGGAGGGTCATGCAGGCAGGCAGGATGCGGCATGAGCTGAGGTTGTATATCGTTGGGTGGGAACTCAGTCACTTCAATCGTGTCTGACTCTTTGCAACCCCATGGATTGCAGCCCTTGGGGCTCCTCTGTCCATGGGATTCTCCAGGCAAGAGTACTACAGTTGGGTAACCATTCCCTCCTCCAGGGGATCTTCCCCACCCAGGGACTGACCTTGTATCCCTTCTGTCTCCTGCATCGGCAAGCAAGTTCTTTACCACTAGCACTACCTGGGAAGCCCATGGTTGGGTAAAATCCTTTAATTGTCCAGTGAGGAAGGTACAGTCCGGCTCCTTCTCCCCCGACTGCTGCTTCTGCTTGGAATGAGGAAAAGAGCACAGGAGAGAAGTGGACACCACTGGCTCCACCCAGCCCCCCACTCCACTCACTCTGGCAACTGTGGGCAAGTCAGAGGGCTCTCTGCTTGACCCCTGCTTCTCTGTGCAAGGATGGGTAGCTTTCTCCAGAAGACGTGCTCGACTTGAATCCCTTGCTTCTCTGAGTGGGCTTCTCAGACAGTAGCATCAGCCTCACTGGGAGTTTGCAGGAAATGCAGAATCTCACCACCACCCCAGACCTACAGCCCTGCACTCTGCATTTTAACTGGAGGCCCAGGTGACTGCTGAGTATGCTGGGGTCTGAGATGCTGCTCTGTCCTCCCAAGCCGTTGTGACTGCATCAAGCATTTCGCAAAGGATACCCCAAAACATGCCTGAAAAGACCATCTGTAGATGTCAGGACTTGGGGGGCAGACCAGGGCAGGACGTGGGAGAAGACCTTTCATAATGTTTTCTTTGTTCAGCTGTTATAAGTCGTTCTAAGACCTCCGTGTTCTCAGAGATGTTTTCTAATAGTCATTTGTGAATCCTTTTGCTGCCAGTCACTTCTCCCTGAGTAGAGGTGTGAGATGTTTTTCAAGCCCGCTGCGAATGTCTGGTAAATTGCCTTCCCTGCTGAATGGCTTTTTTTTTTCCTGCTGTGTCTCACCAGGGGACACTGTGAAGAAAGCTTTGAAACACCACATATATTATTAAATATAAGCAGTCACCCTTCCCAGTCACCTGTTTCTGATGACAACTTAGGAATTAGTTTCTTTAGCAAGCATTAGACATAAGTCACTCCATTCTGGGGAGAAATGACACAGAAAGTGAAGGGCGTTTTTAAAAACCACGTACGCGTGCGTCAGATTGGCCAAAAGCAGCTTGTGTTCCAAGTGGGACAGAGAGGCCACTCGATGGGCAGGAGCAGAGAAGGGGATTAAGGGGAAGAAGTGTGAATGGCTTGAAAGAGGATGTTTCAAGGGTACATGGGCAGAAGGAGTAGGGCTGACTGTCTGAAACATCTTCCTTAAAAATGTCCTTTGAGAGCATAAAAATTAGAGCAAGAAACTGGTGTTTACAGACTGACCCACACTCCTAGGATTTCATCCTTTAGATTATGTCTCTATATACCTATTAATGAAACATGATCTTTTTGCTTTTTGCAAAATTGCTTTTTTTCAAAAAGCAAGTCTTTTCATCCAAAGGAGATCAAGGCCCTGCCTAAGAGGCAGCGTGGAGAAGGAGTTTTGGTCAATGATCCAGATAAGCCAAGGCCAACCTCCCACCCCAAGTACCTCTGTACACAAACCGTCATCACGGACTTCTCCAAAACTATCTGACCCGGGCACCAGCCACGCATGTGACTGGGACTTGGTTTAGCAAACCGCCTGCCTATGACACCCTCCACTTACTCTATGATGGAGGTTCTCAGCGAGGGGAGAGGGCTATGAGCTTCCCCCCGGGGATTTGGCAAGGTCTGGAGATATTTTTGGTGTCATAGCCGAGGGAGGGGGTGCAGCTGGCATCTAGTGGCAGAGCTGGGATGCTGCTAAACATCCTACAAGGCACAGGACAGGCTCCATGGCAGAATTATCTGACCCTAAATGTCATCAGTGTTGAGGTTGAGAAGCTCTGTTCTGGGAAGGTGGGTTTGCGTTTCCATTCGCTGCTCAACACGGTAGTGTTGAAGGAATCTGGGTCAGAACTTCCTCCCATAGTTTCTTGGGTCACAGGCAAGTCTGCGTGAACAGACTCTAGTGATGAGCCGAGATAGCTCCAGACCCTACCACCAGGTTTGGCCACCTCAGCTATGTCACCACAGGGCCTCGTGGGAGGGCAGAGCCCCCTCATTTACATTTTAGTCTCCAATGGGATTCTGAGGTTTAGCTTTTTCCAATCCTGGTATCTTGGGATAGATGGAGGCCTCTGGGAGGTCAAGAGAAATCCAGGTCATATCCATTTGGAAGCCCCAAACATAAAAATAAAGGCAGAAACGAGATTACAAAAATACCAATTAATTTTAAATACTTGCATATAAGGAATTAACATTTCTACCCCTGAATAATAGAATGCAATATACTTGTGCTCTTCACAATATAACTACAATATTTATAAAATTCATATGTTATTTCAGAGTGCCCTGCAAACAAGATTGTCCCGTCATAGGACACAACCTTATAGGTGGACAGTGAAAGTCTTTTCTTCAGCCTTGTCGGTCTGTAGCTCTAAATATACTTTACTTGGAAAAATATTAAAGATCTAAATGTACAGCTCTTTGAGGCTATGTCATTAGCAGCAAAAGTTCAAAGGCAGAAAATAATAGTTAAAACATATAAAAGCTTACCTATATATGTATGTATCTGTGTAACTATATGGTCAATGCATATAAATACTGGATGGCCTAGGTAGTATTCTGAGTTAAGTCAATAATAAATGAATATCCCATGTTGTTTTCAATTCCATTTTACAGATGGGAAAACTGAAATGGAGTGAAATCAAGTGATTTGCCAAAGGTCACATACTTTACGAACTTTGAGTATGTTCGTAGAATCAGGTATGTAAGTAAACTCAGGATTCAGGCTGAGGGAGGTGGACTCTGGAGGCCACACCCTTAAGTCTTGTGATACACAGCCTCGCAAAAGGAAAGACACGGGCTCAAGAAGATGTGCAGAACCATTGAATGGCTTTAGAAAGCATCAGTGTGATTGATGCTAGCAGTACAGGTGCTGGAGTCAGACAGACCTGAATTCAAATGCTGATTCTGATCCTTGTTAGCCATATGGCCATGGGCTTCGTGCTTCATTTAAAGCTGGTTTCTTCTGCTGGAACATGGGCAAGGTGGTCCCCATGTGTCCAGTGAACCTGTGTTGGGATCTGAGAATTCGCACAAGGGTATAACAGGGTACACAGCTGTGTGATGGTAAAACTGAAGCTGAGAGAGAGCAAGTGGGTTGCCCAAGGTCACACAGCAGGCCTCTGGACACCTGGTCCAGCATTCTTGACACATCAGCAATTCTCAGTTATTTCACATAGCCGGTCCCCTCCATCCCCAAACAGTGTCGTTCTGAAGCTTCCCATTTCAGGGCTGCAGAAGGCTCTGCTCACCTGCAAGTCTGGGCTGTCATACATGGCGGTTCACGCCAAACTGGGTGAAGTGGTTGTTCAGCTGCTAAGTCATGCCCAACTCCATCACTATCTCCCAGAGTTTGCTCAAATTCATGTCCATTGAGTCAGTGATGTTATCTAGCCATCTCATCCTCTATCAGCCCCTTCTCCTCTTGCCCTCAATCTTCCCCAGCGTCAGGGTCTTTTCCAGTGGGAAATTAGAGATCGCGATGAGAGATGCTTCAGTTCAAGAATAAGACCGACCGGGCAAAGACTGCGCAAGCTCCAGGCACGATCCCTCGAGTGGCCACTAGGTGGAGCCACACTTCCACATGCAGGGGTCTCTCAAACTCTCCAGAGGAGTGATTGAAGAATCTCGCGAGTTCACTCACTCTCTCACTCAGTGAATATTAACTCAGTACCTACTCTGTGCTAGGCAGGGTGATACAGCAGTGAACACTGCACTGACAAACCCTGTAACTAGAATCTGATAACTCTGTTTGAATGTCTCGTAACCAGGCAACAACTACATCATTCTACTCACTCCATCCTTAAGAGGGCTCCAGAGATGGCATGCTCCCACTTGTTATTCAGATATTCCCTGGACTTGCCTTCTCCTCCAAGCTCTGGGAGTCCTAAGATGGATCACCCTCTGGTGAACAAGTCAAATACGGCGTTCAGCTTGACCTGTGTGATGACTGATGTTTGCCAGAGGCTGGCCAGAGGAGCCCAGAATTTACCTTTAAATGTCTCCAGGACCGTTTAGAGTCGAGTCCTTTCTCTGTTGGCATCCTGAAGCGGGAAGATCAAAACCTCTGCCCCACTCACCCTTTCTCTGCTTCTCGTGAGCAACTGGATCCGTTTCCCAATCCTTGTTCTCGTGACAAAGGAAATAGGGTCCTGTCTCCGCAGAAACCTCTCTTAATGCCACCAGGCGGGACTTGAGATGGGGGAGAGGGGGTTACGACTGATTTCTTTCACCTGGGGCTTGGGTGGAGCTTCCGTCTTCCCAAGGCACACATTCCTGCCTCCCCTTCCAGAAGGGGCTGTGCGGGTGTGAAGGGAGCCACGTAAGAGTGAAGCTGGAAGACTCAGGCCCTGACCTGATATCGTAGATCAGTCACATCCTGCTTCTGTGTCTCAGTCTTCTCGTCTGTGGTAAATTAAACACAGCCACCAATTCTTTACAGACCCTCCCATCAGGAGATGGTGGCTTTTCCTGCTTCCCCCCATCCCTCCCAGGCCTTGCTCTAATCCAGTGGCATCATCTCCCCCTAGGTCAGCCGTATGGTAGCCTCCTGATGGTTTCCCCAGCTTCACTTGTTCCCCAGCACACATTCCACACACCAGAGACCAGATGACATGAAAACGTTAAGTTACATGCGCCCCCTGTCTGTCGCATGCCCCATGACGGCCCCCAGCCTCCCTTACCACCATTTGCCAAGACAGTCGCCATCTAGCTGCCCCCACCTCTCCACTTGTTTCCTCCTATGCACTCTGCTCCAGCCTCACGTCTGGGATTGGAACCTCAGTACTGCACAGCTGGTCACCTGGAGAGAAATTTGAGCAGAAAACCAAGGTAGGACTGGAGTTAGCAAGCTGATGGGATTGAAGTTTCAACGTAAGACAAACAGTGAGGTCTTACCCAGGACATTCCTTGGACCTGGGAAAAGGGTTTTCTTTCCTAAGAGGTAGAGATGGTGGTGGCATCCAGAAGGGAGGGTTTAGGAAAATGCAAAGTTTTGGTGCAGGCTAAGTGGTCCGAAACCTCAGCTGTCCCTCAGCATCTGGACGGGGAACCAGGTAAGGGAGTCAGCATCAGGCTGCCACAACCACATTCACTTGCCCTTCTCAGTTTCCCCTTGATTTTGCACCTCTGGTCCTCCGTTAAGGTGTCAACTCCTCTTGAGGGGAGGACTATGGTATATTCATCTTTGTAGCTCCCTATCTCTCAGACAGAGATCTGCACAAAGATGTCAGAGAAAATGGGTTTTTAAAAAAATAGTAATAATAATTCTAAGCTATTTGTTTATTTATCCAGCTGCACCAGGTGTTAGTTGCCACACATGGGATCTTCGTTCTTTGTTGCAGCATGTGGGATCTTTAGTTGCAACATGTGGAACCTTGGTTACAGCCTGTGGCATCTAGTTCCTTGACCAGGGATCAAAATGGGGCTCCCTGTGTTGGGAGAATAGAGTCTTAGCCACGGGACCACCATGGAAGTCTCAGAGAAAACATTTTATGAATGTCCTGAGCATCTGTTCTTCCAGCCAGCCCACTGCTAGAAGCAGTGTCTCAGTTTATCTTCTAAAGAACTCTCCTTTTCCCTACTCTCACCCACATGCTCCATGGAAGAGCTGACTCCCTCCCTGGCTCCAGAGCAGGACACACGCTCGGCTCCAACCCAACGAGACATCACCTTCTCCTGACTGCAGTGGCTGGCTTAGGAGTGGGCAAGTGGCCGTTTCAGAACCAAGGGGACAGGCGAGACAGAGAAGCAGAGTTTACAGAGGCGAGGGCTTTTCTGCTGGGACAGCAAGCGGCACCAGCTGCAAACTGCTGAAGGCCTGGGGTTCGCTAAATGCATTGGAAAACAGAGACAGAAAACAGGAGAGAGGTCAAATCCTGATGATATGGGTTAAGCCCCTGGATCCAGCTCGGGTCTGAAGCCATTGCTTCCTTGAGTCATCAAAGCATGTAAATTCCATTTCTTGCCCAAGTCAGTTAGAGTTTGGTTATCTGTCACCTGCATCTGGAAGAATTCTGACAGATAAATGAATGAATGAAAAAGTCTACCAGAAAACTTGAGACATAGAGGAAAGGATTCTGTGCTAAAAGTCAGGATGGTATGTTGCTATTTACTAACTATGTAACTCTAGGCAAATTGCCTGATATCTGTGGACTTCAGTTTAGAACTCTGATAATCATTGACCTGGGACTTCCCCAATGGCTCAGTGGTAAAGAATCTGGCTGCATTGCAGGATACCCGGGTTCAATCCCTGGGTTGGGAAGATCCCCTGAAGGAGGAAATGGCAACCCACTCCAGTATTCTTGCCTGAAGAATCCCCATGGACAGAGGAGCCTGGCAGGCTTTAGTCCACGGGGTCCAAAGAGTCGGACATGACTGAAGCAACTGAGCAAGCCAGCAAATCATTCATTGATTCCACAAATATTAACAGCATTTATTATGCCAGACACCAAGCTAGGTATTGACTGGCTCTACTGTAGTAACAAAGCCCTGCTGCTACTGCTGCTGCTGCTAAGTCACTTCAGTTGTGTCTGACTCTGTGTGACCCCATAGACGGCAGCCCACCAGGCTCCCCCATCCCTGGGATTCTCCAGGCAAGAAAACTGGAGTGGGTTGCCATTTTCTTCTCCAATGCATGAAAGAGAAAAGTGAAAGTGAAGTCGCTCAGTCTGTCCGACTGTAAGCGACCCCATGGACTGCAGCCCACCAGGCTACTCCGTCCATTGGATTTTCCAGGCAAGAGTACTGGGGTGGGGTGCCATTGCCTTCCCCGACAAAGCCCTGATGGTTCTTATTTTCATGAAAATGAAAAGTTCAGTTCTAGAAAAAATAAAACCGATTGCGTCATGGCAAACTCTGTTTGCAGTAGAAGTCTCTAGCACTTAGTAACTGGTAGCTATTATTATTCTTCTACTCCTTGTCAGCTAACTAATATTGTAGGGTTAGCTATACAAGGGACAAGAAATAGAGCCTAGTGTAATGGGTGTGGGGGTGCCACACACTTCACTTCCTTCTCTGGCTTGGGACCAATCAGAAATCATGTTTGTGAGCCTAATTATACCCAGCACTGAGCTACAAGGTGTAATGACAGCCTTGCATGGGCTTGGGTCCAATCTTCTGGGACCTTTAGCTCTAAGAATAGCCAACATGCTACCAAGTACATTTTTTTTCTGGCCTCTGGCAAAGAGGCTTTTCTGAGTTAAATATGCTCATCAGTGTTCCCAAGAATCAAGGTTAGAAATAGAACTACTTAAGCATGATCTCTTTCAGTTCTTGTTATAAGGAACTAATAATGCCAACTGCAGTTGGATTTTCAATCCTAAAGGGAATTCACAGCTTGGGTTGAAGTGGCAGAATGTCAGATCTAAACCCAGTAAAAGAGTGTAAGTTCAGCAGGCCCAAGGTAGCTAGAGCCATACTCCACCTTCTATTCTTATTTACTCATTTAACAAATATTTATCAAATACCCACTCTGAACCAACACCATCATGGAGCAGCAGCTGTCTCATGATAGGGCAGCCCCAGAGTGAATGAATCCAGAGGCAACTACTCAAATACGAGCCCACTCCTGCATACCAGGTGTGTACACCTAAGCCCAGCCAGATGTTAATAAGTCAGTCTTTACTAATAAATCAGCTCATGTGCTCTGGTCTAAATATAGCCTAGGTTCTTGCCTGTTCCCATAATTATTGCTGCATTTTAAAATGACCTCAAAACTTAGTGGTTGGGTACTGAATGCCACTGAACTGTACACTTAAAAATGGTTAAAATGGTAAATTTTATAGTATATTTAATCACAATAAAGAATTATGGAAGGATTTTTAAAAACTTAAGGGTTTGAAACAACCATTTAACTATGCTCACAGATTCAGGAGAGAGGGGTCAGAATTGGGGGCAAGGCACAGTGGGGAGGGCTCATCTCTGCTCCACAGGGTCTGGATCTCAGGTGGAAAAACTCAAAGGCTGAGAGGAGGGGTTAGTGTCTGTGTGCTGGAACCATCTGAAGGCTCTTTCATTCATGTGTCTGGCTTGACTCAAAATCTCGGACTGTCTGCTGGGGCACCCACGTGTGGCCTCTCTGTGGGTTTGGCTTCCTTACAACATAGTGGCCTCGGGGTACTCAGACTTTTTATATGGCAGCTCAGAGCGCCAAACCTAAGTGTCTCACGGGGGGAGAAAAGGCAGAACTTGCATCCTCTTTATGACCTAACTTTGGAACTTCCGTCACGCTGTATATTGGCCCAAGCAGTCATAAGCCTATCCAGACTCAAGGCTGGGGTGGATAGAGTTAGAGCCCAGGTTTTGATGGGGGGAGCATCAAGAACACATAGTGGAAAAACACGTCTGAAGGAAGACAGTGTTGCAGTCATTGCTGAAAAACACAGCCTGTCATACCACCTTTAAAAATGGGCCAAAAGCAAGGCACTTCCCTGGTGATCCAGCAACTGAGACTCTGTGCTCCCAGTGCAGGAACCCTGGGTTCGATCCCTGGTCAGGGAACTTGATCCCACATTCTGCAACTAAGTGTTTGAATGCAACTAAAGATCCCACTAGGACCAGGCACAGCCAAATAAGTAAATAAATATAAATAAAAGTTTTTTTTTTTAATAGAATGGACCAAAAGCAAAGAAGCTACAGAGGAATCAGTTTAGAGAAACAGTCCTGGAAGAGATGAACAAATACTCAGCCTACCCTAGGGATTTGCAGTTCACGCCTGAGGGGACCCCTCCCCAGGCTGGGCAAGTTCCAAGGGGGTCCAGCTGAGTGTACAGAGTTGCCGGTGTCTAGTTGTAGTTCTGCCAGTCCCTAACTGAGTGTGATCTCATGGTAGTAAGGCTTTCCATTGCTGAATTTCCTCACCTTTAAAATAAAGGGGGAGTTCCCTGTTGGCCTAGGGGTTAGGATTCGGGGCTTTCACTCCTGCAGCCAGGGTTCAATCCCTGGTCAGGGCCCTGAGATGCTGCAAGGCACATGGTGCAGCCAAAATATTGGAAAAAATTAAATGGAGGTAATTTTTCATCATATTTCATCAATATTGTTGCAAAACCAAGCCAACTATTGTATGTGAGGAAAATGTGTTGCAAACTGCCCACAAATTGACCCCATACGTGGACAGCCCATTCTGACAATAAAACTGGGGCAGAGCATATGCTGCCGGGTTTTTTTGCCACCACTCTCTCCACAGCAACCACCCTCCTGTTTTGCTTGCCAGTCTCAGATGTAGGGGAGAGAGATGAAAACTCAGAGAGGGCAAGTGACAAGACAGGGTCACACAGCCAAGAAAATCAGCTCTTGAAAATATCTAACTACCTGATGACCTGTCCTGCCAGTTTTTCCCAGCACAAAGAGCCTGGTTTCTGCTCCCCACCCTGAACTAGTTTCACAGTGCGTTGAAGGTCAGCAGCTACAGAAGCCCATCACTATTTAACTCTTGTAGAGGTAGATGGCAAGTGTCCATAGTGTGTGAAAGTGTTAGGTGCTCAGTCATATCCGACTCTCTGCAAGGCCATGGACTGCAGCCCACCAGGCTCCTCTGTCCACGGGATTCTCCAGGCAAGAATACTGCAGTGGGTTGCCATTTCCTCCTCCAAGGGATCTTTCCAACCCAGGGATCAGACCCAGGTCTCTCGCATTGCAGGCAGATTCTTTACTATCTGAGCCACCAGGGAAGCAAGTGCCCATGATAAGTGGCAATTTGTAGTTGACAGTATCCTAGCTACTTGCTACCTGTGTGGCCTTGGGAAAGATAATATTCCCCCTAAGATCTCCCACAAAGTGTTAAGTTAGCAAGTTTACATAAGGCACTTAAAATGGTGCCTCCTGTATATATCAAGCACTTTGTGTTTGCTGCTGCTACAACCACTACCTTGTACTTAGTATATAAGTAACATGCAAGAATGTAATGAAATGTAATGGCTGAACTATCTCCTTGAAATGATCATTCATTTAGGAGAATTCCCTGGTCATCCAGTGTAAGGCTGGGGCTTTCACTGCTCTGCCGAGCTTGGGGAACCAAGATCCCACAAGCCCTACCGCCCGGCCAGAGAAGGAAAAAAAAAGTTCATTTTGGAGAAAGCTTTTTAAAAACAAACCTAAAACTCTACCATTCTCAGCTCTAAGAATATGGAGGCAAAATAAAGGTTGGTGTAAATTTGGCTCTGACCTTTACAGTTCCAATTTTATTTATTTATTCATTACTCCCACGAAGCCCGCAGGCATCGTCACGGATATCTTGTAAAACCCATTCACACCACCGTACACAGCAGTCTAGCCCTCGTGGACTCCTAACCCTCCTAACCCCGTTGCCTCGGATACCAAATCTTTCCCCACCCCTTTCCCGTTCGCCGCTTTCGAATGACGTCAGAAGCGGGCGCCGTCGCCTAAGAAACAGGTGGCCGGCGCCTGCGCTCTGCCCCAAGCTGCGGCCGGGAGCCGTTCCCCGAGCGTGCTGGCCGAAGGGCGACGGCGGTTTCCAGACCCGCCGGGGCCAAGTCCGTAGCGTGAGGCGTCGAGCTGAGGACCATGAACCGCAGCCGCCAGGTGACGTGCGTGGCCTGGGTCCGCTGCGGCGTGGCCAAAGAGACGCCAGACAAGGTGAGGCCCGGTCGCTCCGAGGTAGAGGGGGAGCGGCCTGTCTGCAGCATCCTGGGTCAGCGCCGCCTGGGAACCTGGACCGGGAACGCGCGGCCCTGGCGCCGCTGGTGGGACTGACGGGGGGTGGGGCCGGCTGTGGCCTGTTTGTCGTGGCTAGGGCCGTGGTTCCGAGGGTCTGGGACTCCTGGCCCAACCGCTTCCTCGCCGTCCCTTCCCCCCGAGCCCGACCCACCCCACCCCCGGCGATTCGCACGCGTGTGGACCTCGTGGGCTGGAAGGAGGCGGGATGGTGCTTGCTGACAACGTCCAGCGAGACCTCTTGACGACGCCACATAGTCTGCCGTCACCCTAGTGCGTTTTTAGGCAAATCGGGAAAAGGGGGCACATACGTGAAACCACTTTCCCCTCCTCCGCTCGGCGTTTAGAGGAATGAACTGGATGAAAACCGTGGTATAGAAAAACTGGTGAGACTACGGTGTCGTGAGCTCGAGAATTGAATTAGGAGTTCTCGCAGTAGTGCAAATGAAATGTCGATGAGGCCATAGGGGGCGGCGGGTAGAAGTAAACGGTGACACGTTATGAAGGGGAAAAGCCTACAGGAGAGACTGAGTCTGTAGCTGAGATTACCTACGTTATTCAACAGATATTTAACGAAGTGCTTTCTCTGTTCCCAGCATTGTTCAGGGTCCTGGGATTGGCATGAACAAAACAGGAAAAGTCCCTGCCTTTATGGAGTTGACATGTGCATATATAAGACTTTGTCAGTGATAAATGTTAATGAAAAAAACGGGCGGGGTAGTGTTTGTTTCAGGTTATTGAGCCAGTTCCACCAGGGCATAGACTGTTTAATTCTCCAGTTTCCCCAGCATTTGGCACATGGTAGGCATTCAGCGTGGCGCTAATGGTAAAGAACCCACCTGCCAATGCAGGAGACATAAGAGAGGCGGCTTCTATTCTCTGGGTGGGGAAGATCCCCCAGGAGGGCATGGCAACCCACTCCAGTATTCTTGCCTAGAGAATCCCATGGACAGAGGAGCCTGGCAGAGGACAGTCCATCTAATTGCAGAGTCGGACACGACTGAGCATGCTTATAGAAGAGGGACAGGAAATAATATATTAAAATTATTGAAGAAAGCAAGAGTTGTTAAAAGGGCACCAGAGACTTGCAAATACTTGAGGACACTGATTTCCAAACATGTCCACACACTGAAACCACCTGGGGAGCTTCAAAAACTACCAGCTTCCAGGTATTGTGATTTATTTAGTTTGGAGTAAAGTCTGAGATTTAAGAGTCCTTCAGGTGATTCTAATGTGAGACAGATTTGGGAACTGTTGCTTAAGAGTTTGTAGGAAGAAGAAATTGGATTTATTCTACAAAGTCCCAGAAATAAAAAATCACACGAGTAAGAGAAATTAGAAAAATAAGTATCTCCTAATTAAAATTTTAAGAACCTTTAGTTTCTAGAGTTATCCAATAGGATTTCTATATTATTAAAGGCTTTCTGGTACAGACTGGGTGATTGATTGGTTCATCATCTATCAAGAATGGATGGAACACAGTAACCAGGAGCTTACAGTTTGGCACTGAAGAGGATGACCAGTTTTGAACAGGATGTCCAAGTGGAGAGTCTTACAGACAGTCAGAAACGGACCTGCAGTGTACAGGGACAGAGAAAGGAAGGTTTGGAGTAGTCCGTTCAGAGAAGGAGCTTTGCAAGGTGGTGACCACACAGGGAGTGAATACTTAGCAGTGGCACCAGGGGACAGAGCAGGGCGCAGAGGCAAGAGTGGTTTGTTCAGGAATATCCACGAGGCAATGGGGAGAAATGGCCAACGAGCGGAGGCAATCAGGAGAAAATGAGATGAGCTGTCATAGAAGGCCATTTATACAAGTCCATCTATTTTTTAAAAAAAGTCTGGAGAGAACATGATTTTTTTAACAATTCTGGGTGAAAAAGGATCTTAATTTATAAGGACATGTCAAAAGTCCATTTACGTTAGAGACTTCGGATTGATATTTGACTTTGGATGTCTCTTGCCTGATGTATTTTTTTAATTTTATTATTATTAATTTTTTTTACTTTACAATATTGTATTGGTTTTGCCATACATCAACATGAATCCGCCACGGATGTACACATGTTCCCAGGGCACCAGCCCCAAGCATCCTATATCCTGCATCGACTTAAAACCATGTTTTAGATTAGTTTGCAGTCTTTTTAATTCAGAGACTTTAAAATGGTTTCCTTAAGTATATCATAATGAAATGTTTGCTTTCTTATAGGTAGAGCTTAGTAAAGAAGAAGTGAAACGTCTCATTGCTGAAGCAAAGGAAAAATTACAGTAAGTTTGGGGATGTTGATTCCTGTAGTCAAGTCTAGATGAACTGTAAGTCCGAAACGATGATAACAGGGTGTTCTTGTTACTGAATGGTGTCTTTTGGCTGATCTTTTTCTTTTGTCTCTGGCGTAGAGAAGAAGGTGGCAGTGATGAAGAGGAAACGGGCGCTCCTTCAGAGGATGGCATGCAGAGTGCCCGCACCCAGGCCCGGCCACGGGAGCCCCTGGAGGATGGCGACCCAGAAGATGGCAGGACGCTGGACGATGATGACCTGGCCGAGTACGACTTAGATAGATATGATGAGGAAGGTGACCCAGGTTAGAGTTTAGGCACTTCTACTGGTTTTTAGTCCAAACTCAGGGCATTAGATCCTGTTACTTGTTATAGGGTTCCAAAGCTTTACTCTGAACTCCCGTTGTCCTTATGTCAGTCAGATAATCTGGGTCAAGGCTCAAGGCAGACAGCATGTTTCCTAAACTGGTTTAAAAAAATCAGTTCAACCCACTTATCTAAGATCTAAAATACAAAACAAAAAAATTAGTATTGTATATTTTATTGCAAGTAGTTGTTAATCTGTAATTCATTTTCTTTATCTGCAATAATGAGAGAGAAATTATTACCTCCATTTTACAGAAAAAAATACAGGCTTACAGAGATGAAATAACTTTACCAGTGTCACACAGCTGGTGAATAATGGAGCTGAGGTTTGAATGTCCTCTGACTCTAAAACCTTCATGCTTTTCAGGGTACTTCCTCAGATGCAGAGGATACTTTTTTTTCCACTGGACTCTGGGTTGCTTCCCTCCTGTTAGGACAGAGCACCACTGAAATACAGAGAAGGAGGAGCGAATTGGCCCAGAGAAAAGCCATTCACACACTGCTTCCTCCACCCCCTGCCGAGTATGGGCTCCGTTGGCCTTGTCCCACAGAAATTCCTATCCGACGTTCAGGACCTAAGAGCCCTGCCTCCTTAAAGTAGCTTCTCCTGGACACTGAGAGTATCTTCCTTCTCCTGAGTTTTATGTTACTCGGGGTCTACTCCGTCACCTTTGTAGACATGCCATGAGAGAATGTCACTTTGAGGTAAATTTGGTGTAAAGGGTAGTATCTCCTCTTTCAGATTCACTGGGCAGTTAGCCTGTCAGCAATTACGAGATATCTTGCAATAAAGAAACCCACTTAACTTTATGAGGCTCATCAGTTTACAATTTTCTTTGACCAGGCAACACTTAATGTGTTGATACCAGTGTTTTAGGGACCTGTTTATTTCCGGGTCTACGAGGCCACCTCTCTGTAGCACTTTTGAATAATGATTACAAGGAGCAAGCTAGAGGATCTGAGTAGAGTTCTGATATTTTCTAAAAGGGAGTTTCTTGGGTTGAGTTGATTCTTGTATTGGAAGAGTGTATATTTCAAGACTATTAGATGTGCATTCCAGGGCCAAAAGTAAATGGCTTTTAAATTCCTATTTATTATTATCTACTATTTCTTTTCCCAATTATAAATGATTCAGAGTTAGTTATGAAATAGACAGTAGGATCTAAGTTTAAAGATGGGATGTGTGTGTATTTTTTACTCACTCAAGTTGTGTCCAGCTCTTTGCAACCCCATGGACTGTAGCCTGCTTGACTCCTCTGTGCATGGAATTCTTCAGGGAAGAATACAGGAGTGCGTAGCCATTTCCGTCTCCAGGGGATCTTCCTGACCCAGAGATCAAACCCAGGTCTCCTGCATTGCAGGCAGATTCTTTACTAAGACTCGGTGGTCCCTTCGGGTACAGAATCCTTCTTACGAAATCAGTTTTCCTGACCGAATAAGTAAAGTAACATACTTAAGAATATCTACGACTTTGAGAACCACTTAGAGAGGACCCAGAATGTCAGATACCCTCATTACTAGTTCTAGGAATGCAGTGAGACTTTCTATGCCATTTATGGACACACCCAAAAGATTAATAGGAGGAATTCACAAACTTTTTGGAAGGGTGTATCGACTAAGATTAGTTACTGAAAAAGACAGAGGTGAATCCTCGTTATACTTGCACTTCTAAAGAACTAATTCGGGTCACTGTTAGAGTATCAAACACCATCTCGACTTGTCCTGGTTACGTTAAATCTCCACGTACCATTCACCTTATGTAGAGAATGATTTTCCAAGACATAAATTCACTATAATTTTATTTGTAACATCATTGATGACACTAAAGATCCGTGGTTCAGGACAACATAGAGTAAAATCAACTAAGATAAGTAGACAGAATTTTAAAACTTCGAATTTCTCTAATAATCCAATTATGGAAAAAAATATCCTTTGTGTATCATACTTTTAATTTAGGGAACCCGAATTACAAATAACCGGATCAAATAAGTAGGAGATAAATAATTGAACCTAAAGAAATGTCGGAAATTCAAAGGGATATCCTTCGGATAGTTAATCCGGTAAAAATAGGGTACCGGGTAACACTAGATAAATATGTTAGTTTTTCCGAAATTTATAGTTAATAAAGTCACACTTCAATAAGAAGATTAATAGAAACTTGAAAAATGTTATTTTAAATGTAAGCCATGTTGGTGGAATTTTTTAAAGTTTCAAAAAATTGTAACTATTACAGTTAGTCATCACTGATTTTTATACATTCTCCTTTTTTTTTTTTTTTGATTTTTTTTTTTTTTTGTATTTATTTATTTTTTTACACGAACTCCCACACATGAACCCCCCTCCCAACTCCCACCTCCCACNTCTCTGAGTCGACTCCTCCAGGCAGCTCTTATAAGTGGAAGCATATAGTATTTGTCTTCTTGTGACTAGATGTGTATAAGAGACAGCCCCACATCTTCCCTCCAGATCATCCCCATACACCAGCCTATACATTCTCATTTGAAAGTTTACTCTAGTCATTCCTTTGAATCTTGTGAGTTATCACACAGAAGCTGAGAAGTTGAAGTAAAGTAATTGTATTCCTGTTTCATTCTAAGTTAGGTCATTAATGATATGTTTTATTTGGATTTGGTGTGAATCTCCAAGTTATGTATCTTTGTTCAGGAATAATTTCAAAATTTCTCTCTAAATCTGAATAATAAAAAGACATGGTCAAAAGAAGATTGTTTTAAGGCTTCATCACCATGTTTCTTTAAAATGTAAGCTGAGTACATTGACCATGGTTGAGATTCTTACAGGACCACAAGCTGTTAATTTTGAACACACATTCTCATCGTAAAGTGATGTGATAGAACATTACATGGAATCTGCTAGTCCCAAGATCTACGCCAAATACCATGGTCTGAAGAATTTTTTTAAAATTCTTAGCTCATCTTAAATTGCTTCTTTCTAGTAAAAAGCATATTAGGGGAGAATTTCTGGTTATGTAGGCTCTATGTTTATCAGTGTTTCATTATATAATTTTTAAGATTTCTTACTGATTTTAATAATAAATATTAAAGAAGCAATTTTTGATAAGCATTTAAATCTGAAACTAAGAGTTACTTCTCTCCAGTACTGATTTGTTCTGACTTATGACCAACTAGAGATTTAAAAGATAAAACAGGATGAAGCACTTCTAACGGAGGCCTTGTGAGCGTTTTCTGTGGTTGGTGGTCCAGAAGATCGGACCGCTTTAGCCAGGGAACCTGCAGATGAAGCAGGCAGCCTGATGAAAATTCTGTCAGTGTTTCTGTTCCCCTTTGGGGCTCCCCAGGTACTAGGAATATATTAGACATGAAAACCTTTTGCCTAGCAGTACATACTTTGGAATTTCTTTAATGTCATCACTTTAAGTGTATTTAAATGTATGACTTTAAGCAAGTGACTACCATAGGTTTAAAAGGGAGTATCTTCTTTTAAATGGGATAGGATTTCTTACTCTGATGTAATAAAATCTCTTTTCCCAATCTTTTCAGTTTATAATCAAGAAGAAGATTCTTTTTATGTCCACCATGATATCCTGTTGTCTGCATACCCTTTGAGTGTGGAATGGCTAAATTTTGATCCCAGCCCAGATGACTCAACTGGTAATTAGAAAACTTAAAAGATTGCTCAGTGGCTCTATTCCTGTGTGTTCTTCTTAACTACACACGTCATCTATTTTGTGGTTGGTGTTTTATGAAGTTAGTTTTCAGACCACAGCCATTTAATTGTTTGGGGTCTGTATGTCTCCAGACTTTCATCGGGCTTACTAGGCAGAAGGACAGGGCCTGATAAGGGCTCAGAACTGTGAGGAGGTCTCCTGAAAACCCAGTATAAACTGGCATGCTGTGTCCAATGTCATCAGGTAGAGGTTAGTTCACGGCCCTTTTCAGAAAACATCAAGTAGAACCAGAATGAAGAGAGAACTGGGCTCTTAGCTTAGTCCGTTTGGCCATAGCTGCACACTGGCCACTGTTCATTGCCCCATCACACTTAATAATTAAGGTAAAAACTGTTAATACACCTCACGTCTTGTTTGCAAAGCTGGTTCACATTCATGATCTAGTCAAATCCTCATCCTCACCACAGCCATGAAGGTAGGAAGGGTCTGTCATTGTATCAGTGAAGACCCTGGGACCAGGAGGAGCCCTTGTTACTCACACTGTGATCTGAGGACCAGCAGCACAGCACTGCCACCATCTGGGGGCGGGTTACAAATGCAGTTTTAAGGCCCCACCCAGGACTTCTTGAAACATTTTAACACTTAACATCTAGGTGATGTACTCCCACATGAGAATTTGAGAGAACTTGCTCTAAGCCATGACTCAGTCAGTCTGCAGTGTAATGTATCTCATTAGAAGCTATTTTTTAAATCACAAATGTATCATTTCCCCCTGTAGGAAATTACATTGCTGTGGGAAACATGACCCCTGTTATTGAAGTGTGGGACCTGGATATAGTGGACTCTCTAGAGCCAGTCTTCACACTTGGAAGTAAGCTGTCAAAAAAGAAGAAAAAGAAAGGAAAGAAGGTAAACAAGCTAATAGATATTTAAACTCTAATGATAAATAGAAATGGGTTTGGGGGGAGGTGGGAACAGGAGCTGAGAACGAACACTGTTTCAGTTAGATGGTTTTGGTGGAATAAGATAAGGTAGTTACAAAGTTACTGTAGTTTCTAGTTTCAAAAAGCCCATCCAAGGAAAAATTGATTTCTGATTATATAGAACCTACACTGGCACATTATTCATACTTACACAAGACAAGTTACTCTTAGATTATGATCCTCCTTTGTGTATAGTAGCTATTCACACTAATAATGCTATTTTTTAACTTTTAAAATGTTTTTCTTTATCCTTGAGTATGTTAAATTCTAAATATCTTTGTATTCCTATAGCTTTTTAAATTGTTACCTTTTTGGTGAGGGAGAGAGAGGGGTTGGGGGTTGATTTATAGAATTATAACAGATTAAGAACTACTATAGTTTCTTCCCTGTAAAGAACATTTATCATATCTCTGAAGTAAGAGGGAGACAAGATGTTTCTTTCCCTAGATTTTGGAGCAAGTTTACCTAAGATCAGAATAATCTTAAGGTTTTAAAGAATCTTTCAAATTCATAAACCAATTTTATTGGGGGTATGCTTTAATACCAAAAGTAACTAAACGATTATTACAGAATTCCTCAGCAGATGGGCATACAGATGCTGTCCTTGACCTTTCTTGGAATAAGCTGGTCAGGTAAGAAGAAATACTATTTGAAGGCTTGCTGAAGACTGTGACCACTGTGGTTTTGCCTCACGTCTTCATTTAATCTCTCTACATTGTGTTCCACATCTTTGTGTCCTTGTTTTCTTTTCTTTCCCTGCAGTGTACATTGCTGGAAGGCAGGAATGCTGCTGTCTGTGTCCTTGCAACGCCCACCTCACCTGCCATCTCTTCACTTAGCAGATGCTCATTACATGGTTGGGGACCAAGTGCCCTTCTTCCAGCACTGCTGGGAAAAACAGCATGCACTGCAGTTGCAGTGCCGGCGATGTAGAACTGTTACTGCATGGAAGACATTTTTCTCACTTCATTTAGTTTTGACAGCATCTTGTCCACATGTTCTTTTTTTGTAAAATATCATTTTAACCATGTTTCAGAGGAGGCAATGGCACCCCGCTCCAGTACTCTTGCCTGGAAAATCCCAAGGATGGAGGAGCCTGGTGGGCTGCAGTCCATGGGGTCGGACACAACTGAGCAACTTCACTTTCACTTTTCACTTTGATGTACAGTTTTTCTGTACATCTCACACGTTGTTGTGCAACCATTACCACTATTCAACTCCAGAAGTTTTTTTGCTTCTAAAACTGAAACTATATGCCCAATAAACAGGAACTCCCTGTTTCCTGCCCACCCACACCTTAGTAACTACCATTCTACTTTCTATCTCTGAGTCGACTCCTCCAGGCAGCTCTTATAAGTGGAAGCATATAGTATTTGTCTTCTTGTGACTGGCTTATTTCACTTAGAAAAGGTTCATCCATGTTGTAGCGTATAGCAGGATTTCCTTCCTTTTTAAGACCAAATGGTACTCCATTGTACATATATGCCATATTTTGTTTATCCATCTGTTATGGGCTGTTTCCACTTCTTGGGCTCTTGTGAATAATGCTGGTGTTATTCACATGCATATAACAACATGGGTTTACATGTATCTGTTGGAGTCCCTCCATTGGAGTTCTTTTGAATATACAGCTAAAATTAAAATTGCTGGAGCTAATGGTATTTCTACGTTTAACTTCTTGAAAAACCACCATACTGATTTCTACAGCAGTTGCACCGTTTACCTTCCAACCAGCAGTGCACAAGGGCTCCAGTCCTCCACACCCTTTTGAACACTTGATACTTGCTGTTTTCGTTATTGTTGTCTCTGTAGTAGCCATCCTGGCTGGTGTGAAGTGGCATCTCATTGTAGCTTTGAGTTGCATTTCCCTAGTGACTCGTGACGTCAGTCATCTTTTCAAGTACTTGTTGGCCATTTGTATACCTTCTTTGGGGAAATGTCTGTCCAAATCCTTCTGTCCGTTTTTTTAGATGTTTGGTTTTTGCTGTTATAAATGAATGAAACCGCTAGACCATTCAGGGATGACCTAAATCAAATTCCTTATGATTATACAGTGGAAGTGAGAAATAGATTTAAGGGCCTAGATCTGATAGATAGAGTTCCTGATGAACTATGGAATGAGGTTCGTGACGTTGTACAGGAGACAGGGATCAAGACTATCCCCATGGAAAAGAAATGCAAAAGAGCAAAATGGCTGTCTGGAGAAGCCTTGCAAATAGCACTGAAAAGAAGAGAGGCGAAAAGCAAAGGAGAAAAGAAAAGATATAAGCATCTGAATGCAGAGTTCCAAAGAATAGCAAGAAGAGATAAGAAAGCCTTCTTCAGCAATCAATGCAAAGAGATAGAGGAAAACAACAGAATGGGAAAGACTAGAGATCTCTTCAAGAGAATTGGAGATACCAAGGGAACATTTCATGCAAAGATGGGCTCAATAAAGGATAGAAATGGTATGGACCTAACAGAAGCAGAAGATATTAAGAAGAGGTGGCAAGAATACACAGAAGAACTGTACAGAAAAGATCTTCACGACCCAGATAATCATGAGGATGTGATCACTAATCTAGAGCCAGACATCTTGGAATGTGAAGTCAAGTGGGCCTTAGAAAGCATCACTAAGAACAAAGCTAGTGGAGGTGATGGAATTCCCGTTGAGCTGTTTCAAATCCTGGAAGATGATGCTGTGAAAGTGCTGCACTCAATATGCCAGCAAATTTGGAAAACTCAGCAGTGGCCACAGGACTGGAAAAGGTCAGTTTTCATTCCAATTCCAAAGAAAGGCAATGCCAAAGAATGCTCAAACTACCGCACAATTGCACTCATCTCACACGCTAGTAAAGTAATGCTCAAAATTCTCCAAGCCAGGCTTCAGCAATATGTGAACCGTGAACTCCCTGATGTTCAAGCTGGTTTTAGAACAGGCAGAGGAACCAGAGATCAAATTGCCAACATCCGCTGGATCATGGAAAAAGCAAGAGAGTTCCAGAAAAACATCTATTTCTGCTTTATTGACTATGCCAAAGCCTTTGACTGTGTGGATCACAATAAACTGTGGAAAATTCTGAAAGAGATGGGAATACCAGACCACCTAACCTGCCTCTTGAGAAATCTGTATGCAGGTCAGGAAGCAACAGTTAGAACTGCACATGGAACAACAGACTGGTTCCAAATAGGAAAAGGAGTACGTCAAGGCTGTATATTGTCTCCCTGCTTATTTAACTTATATGCAGAGTACATCATGAGAAACGCTGGACTGGAAGAAACACAAGCTGGAATCAAGATTGCCGGGAGAAATATCAATAACCTCAGATATGCTGATGACACCACCCTTATGGCAGAAAGTGAGGAGGAGCTAAAAAGCCTCTTGATGAAAGTGAAGGAGGAGAGCGAAAAAGTTGGCTTAAAGCTCAACATTCAGAAAACGAAGATCATGGCATCCGGTCCCATCACTTCATGGGAAATAGATGGGGAAACAGTGGAAACAGTGTCAGACTTTATTTTTTTGGGCTCCAAAATCACTGCAGATGGTGACTGCAGCCATGAAATTAAAAGACGCTTACTCCTTGGAAGAAAAGTTATGACCAACCTGGATAGTATATTCAAAAGCAGAGACATTACTTTGCCGACTAAGGTCCGCCTAGTCAAGGCTATGGTTTTTCCTGTGGTCATGTATGGATGTGAAAGTTGGACTGTGAAGAAAGCTGAGCGCCGAAGAATCGATGCTTTTGAACTGTGGTGTTGGAGAAGACTCTTGAGAGTCCCTTGGACTGCAAGGAGATCCAACCAGTCCATTCTGAAGGAGATCAACCCTGGGATTTCTTTGGAAGGAATGATGCTAAAGCTGAAACTCCAGTACTTTGGCCACCTCATGCGAAGAGTTGACTCATTGGAAAAGACTCTGATGCTGGGAGGGATTGGGGGCGGGAGGAGAAGGGGATGATGGAGGATGAGATGGCTGGATGGCATCATGGACTCGATGGAAATGAGTCTGAGTGAACTCCGGGAGATGGTGATGGACAGGGAGGCCTGGCGTGCTGCCATTCATGGGGTCGCAAAGAGTCGGACACGACTGAGCGACTGAACTGCACTGAACATGAACTGAACTTGGTGGCTCAGATGGTAAGGAATCTGCCTGCAATGCAGGAGACCCAGGTTCGATCACTAAGTTGGGAAGATCCCCTTTGCTGTTAAGTTGTGGGAGTTCTTTATATATTCTGAAAATTAATCTCTTATAAGATCTGTGATTTGCCAGTTTTTTCGCCCATTCAGTGGATTGACTTTACCTCTGTTGAAGTGTCCTTCAGAGCACAGAGGTTTTCACTTTGATGTGCAGTTCATTTTCACTTTTGTTGCCTGTGCTTTAGTGTGACAGCAAAGAAGTAATTGGCAAATCCACTATCACAAAGATTTTCCCCTTAAAGTTTTACAGTTTCAGCTCTTAGGTTTAAGTTTTGATATATTTTGAGTTAATTTTTGTATACTCTGTAAGATTCAACTTAATTCTTTTGCATGTCATCTATGTATTTTTTTATACTTATTACCTCAAAAGGGCCATTTTCCTAATAGTACAGTTGGTTTGAGGGGCTACTGAGGCAAGGAAGGTAAGTACACCTTACTTAGAGGGGAAGAACAAACTTGAATACCCAAGACAGCTTTTTAAAAGCATTTCTGTTACACTGGACACTTCATAATTTGAGCATTCTAAGGAAGATCCCAGAGTGCTAGCTTACTGAAGGATATCCTGTCTTCTCATTTGTGTTCAGACCTCTACAGAGTTAAAATTGTTTGGGGAAATGGACTTGAGAATGTTCTTCAGGTTAGTATTTCCCAAACTTAGCTGCAAATCAGAACCTCTGGGTAACCTATCAGTATATTGAAAATCTTGCGTTTCTTTTGTTAAATTTACTCCTGTGTGTTTTATTTTTTGGTAGGGTTTACAAGTGGAATTCTTACATGTAATGCTCTTGATTTTTAAAAGATTACCCGATTTGTTTCCTCCCTTTCTCAGAAATGTGCTGGCCAGTGCATCAGCTGATAACACTGTTATTCTGTGGGATATGTCCTTGGGAAAGCCAGCAGCTAGCCTTGCCGTACACACAGACAAGGTATGGTGATTTCGTGGATAAAGGGATTCTAAAAAAGCTGGGACATGTATTAAGTAAGACAAATAATCCCAAACATTTATATATGACTTTTTGTGAATTACAAAGTGCTTTGACATGCTAGCCCACTGGATCTTCAGAGAGCCCTTTGCGATAGTTATAACTATTATCCTCTTGAGCTTTGCAAAAATAGGTGCAGAAAGGTAAAGTGACTAGGAACATTAGTGCTTTGCAGCATTTTTACAGAGGCTCCTAGAAAGGGGTGAAGGGTTTCAGTCATGTAATGGGGTTAAAGAATTTTAACAGATGATGCAGAACCCAGGAATCCAATATGCTAATGCATGTTGTGAAATTTTCAGAACGTGTAGCGTTGCTCAGTAAGTTTGACCACTCCCCTGTTTTTTCTGACAATACTTTAACATCTGAGGGACATATGTATTCTGCCTAGCACAGTTTGGGAATGCTGCATTGGGTCTTTTAAGTGTCAGCCTTTATTTAGAAGTATGTTCTGTCCTTTTAATTATGTAATACATTTATGCTTCTTCATATAATACATTTCAAAGGAAAGAATTTGTAGGAACACTGCTAAGTTGATTCCCATCACATATTAGGCAGCTTTACCAAAACCAAACAGACATTTATCTATTGATTTATGTTTCTTCCTCTTAGGTCCAGACTCTCCAGAGTTCTGTCCTTTTAATTATGTAATACATTTATGCTTCTTCATATAATACATTTCAAAGGAAAGAATTTGTAGGAACACTGCTAAGTTGATTCCCATCACATATTAGGCAGCTTTACCAAAACCAAACAGACATTTATCTATTGATTTATGTTTCTTCCTCTTAGGTCCAGACTCTCCAGTTTCATCCATTTGAAGCACAGACTCTGATTTCTGGATCATATGATAAGTAAGAAAGCATTTTAGGAATTAATTGTGGTTTTTTTTTCCCCTCTTGAACTAATTCAGAAACTATCACTGAGTGTTCAGATAGAATTTATTACTGTGGCTTTTATGTGTTTAAATCTTTAGTAGTACTCATTTGTCCTTTCAGCTTGATCCTCTCAGTCTGCAAGGGAATATGGTTCTGTTGTAATTCCCAGCTACTCCTTCAGTTTTTAGAGGGTGTGTGAGTTGGACATTGCTCTGCAGCAAGCCATCCCAAAATTCACTGCCTTAAGCGATGAATATTTGCTTCTTGACCTCTGCAAGGTTGAGCTAATCGAGGCTAGATTCAACTGATAGCTCTACTAATCTCGACTTGTTTAGGCCCAGAGACTCTCCTGTTTTACATCCTTTTTTAAAACTAGCAGGCTAGTCCACATATGTTGCCACAGCACGGTCAGGAGTACAGGCAGGGACACCAAGCCCTCTTAGACATGGGCTCAGACCTACTACGTATCTGGCTTCCTGTAGGCCGAAACAGACATCACATGGAGTAGAAAACGAATTCTGCCTTTAGGGGAGGAACTCCTAGATCACTGAGAGAGGGCATGGATGTGGGGAGAGATGAAGACCTGGGACCACTGCCGTCCATCACAGGGGGTTTCCAAATCACGTGTGTGCTCTTTAGAGACTGGAGATGGGAGAGGTAGCCAGTAAAAACAGAAACTAAGGTGCAGTCTTTTATTTTGTATCCGTATCCTTTTGTAGTTGGGATTCACGCAAAACTACACAAGACTATTCATCTGTTCCCCCAACACAGTAACCTGCTTGTAGAGAGTCAATGTGGCTGAGACGTGTTACTTGGCTTTCCTGATAGCTCAGTTGGTAAAGAATCCGCCTGCAATGCAGGAGACCCTGGTTCAATTCCTGGGTCGGGAAGATCCACTGGAGAACGGACAGGCTACCCATTCCAGTATTCTTGGACTTCCCATGTGGCTCAGCTGGTAAAGAATCTGCCTGCAATGCGAGAGACCGGGGTTCGACCCCTGAGTTGGGAAGATCCCATGTAGAAGGGAAAGGCTACTAGTGCAGTATTCTGGCCTAGAGAATTCCATGGACTGTATAGTCCATGAGGTCGCAAAGAGCTGGACACGACTGAGCAACTTTCACTTCACTTCATCTGTTCCCCCAGCACGGCAGTCTGCTTGTAAAAAGTAAATGTGGCTAAGACTGGCTCTGAGCAGTACTGGGGAATGACAAATTAGAAATTGTCCTATTCTTTGGGGAATAGGGACAATTCATCTTGGAAGTAGAAGATTCAGTCTGGGGGAGGTCAAGGCCACTGTGACATCTGGAGCCACCAGTGTCTTCAAGTGACAGGACCAGAGTTCACCAGTTAGTAAAAATCAATTCATCTGTTCTTTGAGAACCTTAAAATAGGCTGTAAATAATTGGATCTTGATTTCATGGTGGTAGTTACTGAACTCCTAACTTTGCCTGAACACACCCAGGTCCGTGGCTCTGTATGACTGCCGGAGTCCAGAGGAGAGCCATCGAATGTGGCGTTTCAGTGGGCAGATTGAGAGAGTGACTTGGAATCACTTTTCACCTTGTCATTTTTTGGTAAGAATACGCATATTACTGTTTAATAGATTATTAATCACTTATTTTCTCTACTTCCACTGTAGAAAAGCTTTTTCTATATCAACAGTGTGAAGTATTTGCATTTGGGGTTTATTTTTTTTAAAAAAAGATCCCTTTAACAAGAGAACAGTGAATTCATCATCCAAAAAAATGGTAAACATGTAAATAATTTTGCTAATTTCCAACCATTCCAAAGCATGCCACATTTTTTAGTTGTAATAATTAGTTGATCATTGTAAAATTATTTTGTAATACTAAGCATGACAAATACTGAGCAGGCACACATATTTTCTAGGTTATTTGCTAACATGGTTATCAATACTAAAATCACAAAAATTCATTTTGTTTCCAATGATTAAATCAGTTCAAGAAAATTTTCCTTTATTTAAATATTACTACTTAAATGGAGCTCCAGTGATGCTAATGCTAGCATGTTTAATTAATATAGCACTTAATATACCTTCTCTGGTGGTCCAGACAGTAAAGAATTTGCCTGCAGTGTAGGAAACCCAGGTTCGATCCCTGAGTTGGGAAGATCCCCTGGAGAAGGAAATGGCAACCCACTCCAGTATTCTTGCCTGGAGAATTTCATGGACAGAGAAGCCTGGTGGGCTACAGTCCATAGGGTCACAAAGAGTCAGAAACGACTGAGTGGCTTAGCACTTACTAATGTGCCACTGTCTCCCAGATGGGAAGGAAGTCTATGATGATTTTATGAATACCCATAATATCTGCAGGAGAACAGTTTTCCTTGTTGCATCCAAAGATACCACTGATATTTCAGTTCATGGAAAAATAAAATCCCAGCTTTTATCCAGAAGAGAAGGTATCATGTATTTCCTAATTTTCCTAAAGCAAATATCTAGTGCTTTGTAAATTAGGGACAGAATTCTTTGAAAAAAAAAAAGCTTTCTTTGAATATGTGAAGTTTCAGTCAGGTTCCTGCAGTTGTGATTCTGGGGGCATATCATCTCAACCCTGTGCAGAGGCGCATGCAGCTCCCAGCCTGAGCCACCTCAAGCCAGATTCCATCTTGCAGTTCTCTCAAGTGAAGTCCCAGTTATATTTGAAAGCTGGCTCTCAGCAGGCAGGCACACACATTTCCTAGGTTATGTGCTGCCACATGGTTATCAGTCCTAAAATCACAAATATTTAAGGAAATGGAAAGTAATTGAAATAAAATGGTGTACCTGCATCCATCAAGTCTCAAAAGATGAAATGCCCCTCCTTTTCCTTTTTCGTGCCCATCATAGCCCCACCTATACAACTGCATCAGCTGTCCCTTTTTTGCCACTCTTTCCTGACTCTTGCCCTTGGCCTGTATATAGGCTCAAGTCTCTGTCTCCCATCAGTGACCAGGTCTGCCTCTTAATCCCTTCAAAGTTTTCTCTTCTTTCTTGAAAGTGGAACTGTACTCTGCCTCTCAGTCCTTTTCCGATTAAACCTCTTTGCCAAACTACTGACAGCATTGTTACTTTCTTTAGAAGCCCTGCTTCCTTGGGTTCCTTGTTATTTTCTCCTCCCTCTTTGATTCTGGCTGCTGTGAGCTCCTCCTCAGCCTTTCCCTTAAGTGGTGTGCTCTCCAGGTCTCTCTCCTTACACGGTGCTCTAAATTCTGCACTCACAGAGCAAATCCCTTCTCTCCTCATGCATGTAACTTCTACTTCTGTGCCACCATATTTCTGAGCTCAGTCTGTGTCAGTTACCATTGCTTCATACTCGTGCCCAACTGCCTAATAGACATGTCAGCTAAACTAGTCCTTGAAGAGCCAACTCAGCTTACCACAAGTGAATTATGTCCATGTTAACTTTTAATAAGTGTCTCAGGTATGTAAGATCCATAGATGATTTTCACAAGGATTTATACTATTTACCCACTGCTCAGTTTTATTGTCACGTAACATTGCTGTGCTTTTTTACTCTTTCCAGGCCAGTACAGATGACGGCTTTGTATATGATCTGGATGCACGTTCAGATAAGCCAATTTTTACACTTAACGCACACAATGATGAAATTTCTGGTGAGCAAAAATATGGTTTCTTTCATTTCTATTAACCTATGATGAAGTAAATTTATTTCAAAGTGAGAGTCCCTGAACAAGTCTTACCTTCTTCTAGGTCTTGATCTAAGCAGTCAAATCAAGGGCTGTCTTGTGACTGCATCAGCAGACAAGTACGTGAAGATCTGGGACATATTAGGAGACAGGCCAAGTCTGGTTCACTCTCGGGATATGAAAATGGTAAGAATACTTGGGGGCATCTTGGTTCTTTCTGTTTCTGATCTGTTGTTTTTTTCTAGGAATCCTTGCAGAAAAGAATATGGATTTGTTGGGAAGTTAATTTGGGGCTTAGTCAAATTCTGGGTTTTCTAATTTAGGGCAGTTTGGGGAGACATCAATGACTGGTTCCATTTCCAACTTTCATGATTAACAATTGCTTGTGGAAAACCAAGATGAGGAGGTGGTGGTCTTCTAGGACAGAAGTGGAATGGCTACAGTTTTTTTTTTTTTTTTACAACTTTACATTGGAGTATGGTTGATGAATAATGTTATTTCACGTGTCATACATGTGTTGTACTTACACATGTATCTCTTCTTTTTCAAGTTATTTTCCCATTAAGATTGTTCCATAATATTAAGCTGACTTCCCTGTGCATTACAGTAGGTGCTTGTTGGTTATCCATTTTAAATACAGCAGTGTGCTCGTCACTTCCCAGCTTCCACCCCTGCCCCCATTCCCTGCTGGTAACTGTATGCTCCACAGTTTTTGAACCTTAAAATTAAGCCCATCTCTGAAAATCATGAACCTTTTGGGTACCACAGCTGTTGAGGTCAGTTTATCACCTACATCTTTGTATAACTATTTAGTAGTTCTTGCTATACTGAAATTACTACATAGTAGCAAAAGTTTTAGAAATGATTAGAATTCAATAATTCATCAAATATTTATTGAGCACATAGTGTATACCAGGCAATATCAAAGTTCAACCGTAGACATAGAACACACTGTATACATGAATGTTTGCATTTTAAAATGGTGGTAGGCAGTTGTGTAGAGCATTTTTTTCCAAGTATTTATCTTAATTGGAGGATAATTACTTTACAATATTGTGATGGTTTTTGCCATATATCAATATGAACTGGCCATAGGTATACATGCCCCCCCGATCCCGAACGTCCCTCCCCACCCCACAAAGCAGTTTTTATAGTATTATCCGATGCATATATTTAAATACTTAAGTGTTGAATGCATATGTGTAAATCTAGAAGACCCTCTCCCAAAACATGAACAGCTGATTATCTGAGTTATTTTTATACTTCTTGTTTATATTTTCTATGATGCATGTAGGCTTCCCTCATAGCTCAGTTGGAAAAGAATCCGCCTGCAATCCAGGAGACCCCAGTTCAATTCCTGGGTCGGGAAGATCCCCTGGAGAAGGGATAGGCTAGCCACTCCAGTATTCTTGGGCTTCCCTTGTGGCTCAGCTGGTAAAAAATCTGCCTGCAATGCAGGAGACCTGGGTTCAATTCCTGAGTTGGGAAGATCCTCTGGAGGAGGGAAAGGCTATGATGCATGTGTTATCTAGTAATACAGTTAAAAAACAAAACATTAAACTTTTAAATGATTGTACTATAGCATTATAACTTAAAGAGGAGAATTAGTTTCTGGGAGTATTAAGCAGATTAGATTTACTGCTGCTGCTAAATCACTTCAGTCGTGTCCAACTCTGTGTGACCCCATAGACGGCAGCCCACCAGGCTCCCCCGTGCCTGGGATTCTCCCAGCAAGAACACTGGAGTGGGTTGCCATTTCCTTCTCCAGTGCATGAAAGTGAAAAGTGAAAGGGAAGTCGCTCAGTCTTGTCTGACTCTTAGCGACCCCATGGACCGCAGCCTACCAGGCTCCTCCGTCCGTGGGATTAGGAAATTCCTTTTAGATGATAATAGCATGTGAGCCTGAGTGGTCAGAACTGCACCCATTCTCACAGAGATAATCCCGCCAACTTGACTGTGAAGTACCTTTACAGGAGCCCTGAAGGAGATTCTGGGGGGTGGGTTTTCAGTGACATTCAATCATAGGGTCTTCTAGACAGCAGTAGGGAATCAACAGGAGTAGGGAATCGAGATTAGTGCTTTCTGGGAAGACTGAAATCACTGACTTTGTATTCTCTTCTCAGGGAGTTCTCTTCTGTTCTTCCTGTTGCCCTGATTTGCCATTTATTTATGCTTTCGGAGGTCAGAAGGATGGGCTTCGGGTCTGGGATATAAGCACAGTCTCTTCAGGTAAGAATCTTAATTTCCTGCTTTTTCTGGATAAGTTCTGTAAGAGCTAACATAGAATGTGTGCCTTGAATACATCCAAGGAGATAGCAAAGGTAGATCCATTGTTCATCCTCCAGTACAGTCAGCTTAGGGAACAGACAAGATCAAATTGTAATTTGGAAATGTCCATATTCACAAATAAGTTTGTCTTCATACTTTAATTTTAAAATATCTATGACAAAATTTGAATTTTAAAAGTGAAAGATTTTATTGGAAAGCTGGAAGGGTATATAGCATGATCTCCCCTCCCACATTCCCAAAATCCAGCTTTCCTGAAGGAGCCAGGTTCCCTTCTATTAATTTGATGTAATTTGGAATGCTGTAGCCCCACTCTGATTCCTGAATCTTCAATTCCCTGAAGAAAACAAGTCCTAAATCCAAAACAGTTCTGTTGTGGTCATGATACAGAGAAAGATGAAGGCAGGAAATCATCAGAAGTAAGTATAATAAGGCAAGGACAGAGTCACTGTCATGAGGGATTGGACGTTTGTGATCAAGGTGGATTCGATAAATCTGGGACAAGGCAAAGAAAGTAAAGTGTAAAAAAAAGTGGACCAGTATAAAACAGTTAACCTCATTCGGAACATTATTTTAGACTTTGAGTTGGTTACTTTCCAATTTATAAAGTGCTAAACATGTTTTTCAAAACAAAGTCTCCTACCACAGGGTAGAGAACCTCATTGTTCATTTCTGCATTTTAGTCTCTTTTTTTATATTATAGGTTCTCAATTTTCTGATCTGGTAGTTGCTTAACCGTTTATTTTATGTTTTAGTAAATGAAGCATTTGGAAGACGAGAGAGGCTTGTTCTCGGCAATGCAAGAACTTCGTCTGTTAGTGGCCCCTTTGGGAACAGGAGCTCAGAAACCCCAATGGAGTCTTAATGAAGATCAGACAGTTTCCTGTTTTATTTAGCCTCAGTTTTCAAAAGCTGGCCTAAAGATGCTCCCTGGGTAGCTGCAGCCATCAAAATGACTGAACCCAAACGGCCTGACATTCCTCCTTGCAGCTACGGTGGCGGCACAAACAGGGCTGGTCTTTGTGCTTAGCTTTCAAGCGTGTGGTATACGGGGCTCCACTTGCATCCTTGAAAGGAATAATAAAAAGGTTTTTAGAAATTCGTTCCTTAAATGTGCCATCGGTCACAGGTAGTCTAGGATGTAAAATAAGGAGTACTTCATGGAATTTTAAAAGGAGAAAATCCTGTAACCTTAAGAGATGATGGGTAAACCTAGGCCTTGGGAAGGTGGTGATTAGGCCAAGAATCCAGAGTAGACCATGAACAGAGGTAGGTCCAGGGGCGACTACACTTTTCCTGACCAACTGTTCTCCGGTTAATGCTCAGGATTTAGAAGTCTCAGTGCTGCTCATCTATAAGAAGTGGCATGCCTTTTCTGTCCACAGCATGGTATTCAGGGTTACCAAACAAAAGAGATAAAGTGATAAAGGGTGCAGTCCACAAGTGGATATAACATTTGTAAATAAAGCAAATGGTAAGAGACTCATTGGACCAAATGGACTCAGATGAGACATAGACTATTCCATCCAAAAGCAAACAGAACACACAGATCATATGTTACACCACAAAAACAAGTTTCAATAAATTTAAAATCTTATAAAACATTGAAGTCAGTTACAAGAAAAAAATTGGAAAATTTTACAAATGTGGCGATTAAACTACTAATGTGTCAGAAGAAATCGAGCAATGAAAATGAAAATACAACATATCATAATTTATGGGCTACAGCAAGAGTAGTTATAAGGAAAGTTCCTAGCAATAAGTGCCTACAATCAAGAAAAAAGATTTCAAACAACCTCAGTTTACATCTCAAGGAACTAGAAATAAAAAGCCCAAACTTAGTAAAAGGAAGGGAAAAGGTCAGCATGGGAAACGGAATAGAGACCAAAAAGAATAGGAAAAACAGAAAAGAATGAAACGCAGAGCTGTTTTCTCGGAAAGGTAAAACTGGCCAGCCTTTAGCTTGACTCAGTAAGGAAAAAAGAGATAAGGACTTAGAACTAAAAGGGAAAACGTTACATACCTTGATGCCCCAGAATACACAGGGTAATAAGAGACTTCTGTGAGCAACTATATACCAACAAATACCAAGACTGAATCATGAAGAAACAGAAAATCGGAACATACCAATTACTAGTAAGAATGTTGAGTCACTAATCAAAAACCTCCCACTGAAGTCCAGGACCAGATGGCTTCACGGGTGAATTATGTATACTAAACAAGTTAAATTTTAAAACAATCCTCGAACTTCCATAAAATATAAGAGAAGGGAATACTTCCAAACTCATTTTAGAAGGCCAGCATTACCCTGATACCAAAACCAGGTAAGGATGCCACAAGAAAATTAAAGGCTAATATTAATATCCCTTATGAATATAGATAGAAATAAATCTACAAAGTATTAGCAAACTGAATTCAACAACACATGAAAAGGATCATACTCCATGGTTAAGATTTTTTTCAGGGATGCAGGAGTGGTTCAACATCCACAAACCAACCAATGACACCACATCAATTAACATGAGACACATTAACAGAAAAGTCATAGGATCACTGCAATAGATGTACAAAAAAAACCCACACACCCGACAATTCAACATCCATTTATGATAAAGCGGGTACAAAGGGAATGCACCTCAGCATAAAGGCCATATGTGACAAGCCCACAGCTAACATTCAATGGTGGAAAGTTGAAAGCTTTTCCTTGAAGATTCGGAAGAAGACAAGGATGCCCTCAACTTACCACTTTTATTCACTGCAGTATGGGAATGCTTAGCCAGAGGAGGGAAAATAAAAAGCATCCAAGTCAGAAAGTGGTAAAATTATCACTCTTTACAGATGACATGTATAGAAAACCCTAAAGACACTAAAAAAAACTTAGAACTAATAAATTCAGTAAAGTTGCAGGATACAAAATACACAGAAGTCTGTTGCAGTTCTATACACCAGTAACAAACTATCAGAAAAAGAAATTAAGGCAATCCCATTCACAATTGCATTAAAAAGAATAAACTACCTAAGAATAAATTCAACCAAGGAGGTAAAAAAATCTATACATTTAAAACTAAGACACTGAGGAAAGAAACCAAAGAGACAAATAAGTGGAAAGATTCAGTGCTCATGGGTTAGATGGTTACTACTGAAATGCATAAACTAACCAGAGTCTACATCTTCAGTGCAACCCTTATTAAAATTCAAATGACATTTTCCATGAAAATTGAATAAATAATCCTAAAATTTGTGGGGAACCAGAAAAGATCCTAAATAGTCAAATCTTGAGGGAAAAAAAAAAGCTAAAGGCACATGCTTCTTGATTTCAAACTATATTACAAAGCTATAGTAATCAAAATACTGGCATGAAAATATACATAGCCCAATGGAATACACAGCCCAAAAATAAACCCACATGTGGTTAATTTACAAAAAGCAAGAACATACAGTGGGAAAGGGCAATCTCTTCAATAAAAGTTGTTGGGAAACTGGACCACTGTCTTACTGGACCACTGGGCTATATACAAAAATTAAAATTAACTAAAAGTAAAGACCTGGCCAGTAGACCTGAGACCATAAAACTCTCAGTTCAGTCGCTCAGTCCTGTCCGACTCTCTGCAACCCCATGGACTGCAGCACACCAGGCTTCCCTGTCCATCACCAACTCCTGGAGCTTGCTCAAACTCCTGTCCATCAAGTTGGTGATGCCACCCAACCAACTCATCCTCTGTTATCCCCTTCTCCTCCCACCTTCAACTTTTCCCAGCATCAGGGTCTTTTCAAATGAATCAGTTCTTCCCATCAGGTGGCCAAAGTATTGGAGCTTCAGCTTCAGTCCTTCCAATGAATATTCAGGACTGATTTCCTTTAGGATGGACTGGTTGGATCTCCCTGCAGTCCAAGGGACTCTCAAGAGTCTTCTCCAGCACCACAGTTCAAAGCATCCATTCTTCGGCGCTCGGTTTTCTTTATAATAAAACTCTTACATCCATACATGACTACTGGAAACATACGCACTAATTTGCTTTGACACTGGTTAAAAAAGCAAGAGGAACAAAAGTAAAATAAACATGTTGAACTACATCAAACTAAAAAGCACCTATGCAGCAAACGAAACCGAACAATGAAAAGGCAATCTACAGAATGGGAGAAAATATTTGCGATTATATATTTGACAAGGAGTTAAGATCCACAATATATCAAAAACTCGTACACAACTCAAGAGCAAAAACAATCCAGTTTAAAGATGGACAGGATCTGAATAGATAGTTCTCCAAAGACATATAGAAGCCACAGGTACATGAAAAGAAACTCAACATTACTAATCATCCAGTAAGTGCAAATCAAAACTACAATCGTATACCACCTCATACCTGTTGGAATGACTATTAATCAAAACAATAAGTTTTGGCAAAGAATCTGGGGGGAAAGGAGTGTAAATTGACACAACTACTACAGAAAATGGATGGAAGTCCAGCTACTCAGAAAATTAAAAATAGCGCTAATGTATGATCCAGGAATTCTTCATCTATGTATTCAATCGAAGAAGATGAAAACACTTAACTCAAACAGATACATGTAACACCAATGTTCATCGCAGTTGCTTACAATAGCCAAGACAAGTTATGGATGAATGAATAAGGAAAATGTATACACACAAACACACACACACAAAAACTAGTCATAAAAAGAGAAGGAAGTCCTACCGCTCGTGACATGGGTGTACCTTGAGGGCATTATGTTAAGTGAAGTAAGTCAAAGAAAGACAAATATTGAACTGTATGATTTTACTTCTATGTGGAATCTAAAAAAAAAGCAAAACACTACCACTCAAGCTCATCGCTACAGATTACAAACTGGTTGTTGCCAGAGATGGGGGGAGTGGGTGAAATGGGTAAAGTGGATCAAAAGGTATAAATTTCCAGTTATAAAATTAAGTTCTGGGGATGTAATATACAGCTTGGTGACAATAACACTGTGTTACATATTTGAAAGTTGCAAGAGTATATTTTTAAAGTTCTCATCATAAAAATTGTGTTGTATAATGTTAACTAGGACTTCAGTTCAGTTCAGTTCAGTCGCACAGTCATGTCCGACTCTTTGCGACCCCATGAATCGCAGCACGCCAGGCCTCCCTGTCCATCACCATCTCCCGGAGTTCACTCAGACTCACATCCGTCGAGTCCGTGATGCCATCCAGCCATCTCATCCTCAGTCGTCCCCTTCTCCTCCTGCCCCCAATCCCTCCCAGCATCAGAGTCTTTTCCAATGAGTCAACTCTTCGCATGAGGTGGCCAAAGTACTGCAGTTTCAGCTTTAGCATCATTCCTTCCAAAGAAATCCCAGGGTTGATCTCCTTGCAGTCCAAGGGACTCTCAAGAGTCTTCTCCAACACCACAGTTCAAAAGCATCGACTTACTGTGATGATAATCTCACAATATATGCAAAATAAAACTATGTTGTACATCTGAAACTAATGTTATGTCAATAAAAAAAGGGAAAGAATGTAAACCAATAAGGATGTGCATCCTCAAGCAAAAGACAAAATGTATCTTAACTGCCTCTGTCAGTAAGTAGACAAAGTTTATTACTTCACCCAAACTTTCTATTTCTCCTAAAGAACTTCCTCTCCTCCAGTATGAGTTAAATATAAAAAAAAAACAATGATACAACTATATTAAAAGTGAAGACTCAGAGTGCCCTAGAACTCTGTGGCAGGTTAACTGGGAGTACTCTCCGAAGCAAAATCTATAAGGAACAGAATTACGTGGTGGTAAAGTGAACCTGATAGGAACTTTCCACAGATGTCCCATTCAAATCTCTATAATGCTGAAATGACCCTCCATGGAAGTCCTAAACTGTCACTGAGCCTTTACCTGTACACCAGCCAGTCATTTGGTTTAGGTGCCCAGAGGAATGAGCGGTCTCCCCGAGCAAGGCAGCTGCCATAGGCTGACAGCCATCTCCAGAGAAAGGTTCAGTTGTGAGCAGTCATAGGCCAGCACCTCTGGAAAGAGGTTCATGAAAAGGATTCTAGGGGTTCCAGCCCAACATCCACCAGACAGTCCAACATCGACTTGCACAAATGCTGGACTAAGAAATACATATCATAGGAAATTCCAAGGAACTACAGCACCAACAGCCAGGAGAAAACAAACTGAGAAAATTGTACCAGAATTTGGGGACTAATTTTTGCTCCTTAGGAACATGTGGATTATAGAAACGTAGCAAAGGGCCTGAGAAGCTGAGCATTTTTTTTTTTTTTTAAACTGAAGTGCTAGTAGGAAACAACTGGTATTGAGAGGCGTCAAGTAGGTGCTACTTGAATAACCTCCCAAGGCTTTGGGTTGGCCTAGAAGTAATGATTAGCCAGCAACTGCACCTCCCACAGACAGACTGAAGGCAAGTTTTGAACCATCTGAGTTAATGTAATCCAGGATTGCTAATACCCTTACCTGCCTACCAAAACTACAAGTTTTCTCTAGGGGAAGATAGCATCATATTGGGCCATACATTTTTATTATTTGATATGTCATGAAATCAGGGCATAAAGATAACCAGGTATAGAAGGAAACAAAACATAATTGAAAAGAGAAAACAAACAAAAAAAAGATAATAGACACACAAGAGTTCCAAACAAAGGGGTTATCAGAAACAGATCTTGGGGTGTCCCTGGTAAAGAATCTGCCTGCCAACGCAGGAGACACGGGTTCAATCCCTGGTCTGGGAAGATCCCACATGCTGCAGAGCAATTAGGCCTGTGCAGCCAGGAGCCACAATTGTTGAGCCTACGTGCCACAACGAATGCAGCCCTGCCCCCTAGAGCCCCTGGTCCTCAACAAGAGAGGCCATCACAATGAGAAGCCCACACCGAAATGAAGAGTAGCCCAAGGCTCTCTGCAACAAGAGAAAAGCCCAGCACTGCCAAAAATAAGTAAATGTACATATATTTTTAAAAAAAGGAAAGATTTTGCAATAACTAACATGGTCAAAGAAACTTAAAAATGGACAATTTTGGCCAAGAACTAGTAATTCTATTTAAGATGTAAAGTGTATAACTGAAAGACTTAAGAACAGACATGACAGACTCCATAAACGGCCTTAACAATGTTAGATGTAACTGAAAAGAGGTCCTCTAGAAGAAAGAGTGAATAGGACAGAAGCAATACATGCGGAATTACCGGCTAGTAGGTTTCCATGACTACTTAGTCATCAAATTAATGACTGAACAAATGGCAGATTTGAAGGCACCAGTAGCCCCACCACAGAATATACCAAAGAAAACCCTATTTAAGTACATGATGGTAAACTGCTGAAAACTGTAGCAAAGGCTAAGACACAACCACAGTGAGGCAGAGAGAATTTATCTTTTTTTTTTTTGAAGGAGAATTTAAAGGAGCAACAATTCAACATACAATGAATTCTTAACAAAAATAATGGAAGCTGGAAGATCATAGAAGTATATATTTAAGGTACTGAAAGAAAACAACAGCCAAATTTCAGTTCTATATTTAGCAAAATTATTCTTCAAGAACAAAAGTGAAAGTTACATTCAAATGAAAGACAAAACTTCCTGTCAGGAGACCTATATAGAATAAATCAGTTCAGTTGCTCAGTCGTGTCCGACTCTTTGCAACCCCATGAATCGCAGCACGCCAGGCCTCCCTGTCCATCACCAACTCCTACAGTTCACTCAGACTCACATCCATCGAGTAAGTGATGCCATCCAGCCATCTCATCCTCCATCATCCCCTTCTCCTCCTGCCCCCAATCCCTCCCAGCATCAGTCTTTTCCAATGAGTCAACTCTTCGCATGAGGTGGCCAAAATACTGGGAGTTTCACCTTTAGCATCATTCCTTCCAAAGAAATCCCAGGGCTGATCTTCAGAATGGACTGGTTGGATCTCCTTGCAGTCCAAGGGACTCTCCAGAGTCTTCTCCAACACCACAGTTAAAAGCATCAATTCTTCAGCGCTCAGCTTTCTTCACAGTCCAACTCTCACATCCATACATGACCACTGGAAAAACCATAGCTTTGACTAGATGGACTTTTGTTGGCAAAGTAATGTCTCTGCTTTTGAATATGCTATCTAGGTTGGTCATAGCTTTTCTTCCAAGAAGTAAGCGTCTTTCAATTTCATGGCTGCAGTCACCATCTGCAGTGATTTTGGAGCCCAGAAAAATAAAGTCTGAAACTGTTTCCACTGTTTCCCTATCTATTTCCCATGAAGTGATGGGACCAGATGCCATGATCTTTGTTTTCTGAATGTTGAGCTTTAAGCCAA
>SJYX01000355.1:343200-380620 GCA_006410675.1 Oreotragus oreotragus
ATGGAAAAAGCAAGAGAGTTCCAGAAAAACATCTATTTCTGCTTTATTGACTATGCCAAAGCCTTTGACTGTGTGGATCACAATAAACTAGAATAAATGGAAGAGGCAAATAGTAAAATACACAAAAGATAATTCTATGAGAAAGAGAAATCTAAAGAATCAAAGTGCCAAGAAAGTACTGGTCAACACCGTTTCATTAAAATTTTTGATATGCAATAATCAGGGCATAAAAATAATCAGGTTAAGAAAAACAATAAAACGTAATTGAAAACTGAAAAAAACAGACACTAGAAAATGATGAAAAGAAGTCAGTAGCCAAGCTGAATTGTATTCTATTTCTTGAAGCAAAAAATATCCTTCAAGAACCACAGAGTTTTCTGATCACTAAAACCTAAAATGGGGGTTGACAAGTTTTTTTTAAAAATAGCCAGATAGTAAACATTCTGGCTAGTTGCATCTGCCACAACACTTAACTCAGTTGTAGCACAAAAGTAGCCACAGACAACACAGAAATGGACATTAAAAAGTAGAGAAAAGGCAGACTGTTCAATCATTTTCAAATACTGAATGCCTATTCTGCACCTAGTGCCATACAGACAGGTGGAAATTCAATGTGAATAAGAAAACTGTCTTAATGGGAATAATTCTAATTACTGATTAAATCCTATTAAAAGTGAGTTTTAGCAAGCAGTAAAAATTAGCTTATGAGACCCAAACTTAACCTGATAAAATAAAAGCTATCAGTTCATGAACCATTAATATTTCCTATGTAATTCATGAACATAACTGGTCACTTTAGTGTGAATCCTGCTAAAAGAAACTTGCTCCTTGGAAGGAAAACTATTACAAACCTAAATAGCATATTAAAAAGCAGACACATCACTTTTTTGACAAAGGTCCGTATAGTCAAAGCTATGGTCTTTCCACTAGTCATGTGAGAGTTTGATCATAAAGAAGGTTGAGCACGGAAGAAGTGATACTTTCAAGTGCTGGAGAAGACTCTTGAGAGTCCCTTGGACAACAAAGAGACCAAACCAGTCAACCCCAAAGGAAATCAACCCTCAATCTTCATTAGAAGGACTTATGCTGCAGCTTCAATACTTTGGCCACCTGATACACAGAGCCAACTCATTGGAAAAGACCCTGATGCTGGTAAAGATTGAGGGCAGGAAGAGAAGGGGCAGCAAAGGATGAGATGGTTGGATGGCATCACCCACTCAATGGACATGAGTCTGAGCAAACTCTAGGAGATAGTGAAGGACAGGGGAGCCAAACGTGTCGCAGTCCACGGGGTTACAAAGAGTCAGACACGACTGAGCAACTGAACACCACCTGCAGAATGTCATTCCAGATTAGACACTGGTGTTAAGGTACAGCAATTTGAGTTCACCGAAATCTCTCTAGAAAGGACTGCAGACTGAAGGATGGAGTAACTATTTTAGTTTTGTTTTGATTTGGCTTTACGACCATCCTCAGGTTAGGGACAGCCGGAGGCTGACTTGGCATTTAAACTCAATAGTTAATTCTCTCTCAAATTTTTTATTCTCCTAAAGAATCTTTCCTGGATATCTCAGGAAAAGTTAGGTATAAAAAGTAAAGACATTTCACTATTTTATAGAGACATATGGCTCTGCCTAAACATATGTATAAAAATATCCATAAGGATTCTTATTTAACACATATAATAAACATTTTAAACGGTCAAATAGGACTGACATTCCTATTTCCAGCTTGAAAGTACTAGGTATGATGAATGCTAAGCAGGGAGGTACATTCACAGTCAAGATAATGGGCATCTGAAGCTATTCCTTAGAGTAGATCTGGATACCTGGGATCAAAGAATGGGTCTAGGGGACATGGGTATACCTATGGTTGATTCTTATTTATGTATGACAGAAAACCACAAAATTCTGTAAAGCAAATATCCTTCAATTAAAAAAAGAAAAAGTGGCAAAAAAAAAAGAACAGGTCTAGGCTTGCAGCTGCTGCCAAAAGCCAGCACAGGCCATGGTGACTGAGCAGGCAGGCAACAGTTCAGTTCAGTCACTCAGTCATGTCCAACTCTTCGCAACACCATGGACTGCAACACGACAGGCCTCCTTGTCCGTCACCAATTCCCAGAGTTTACTCAAACTCATGTCCATTGAGTCGGTGATGCCATCCAACTATCTCATCCTCCATCGTCCACTTCTCCTCCTGCCTTCAATCTTTCCCAGCATCTTTTCAAATGAGTCAGCTCTTCGCATCAGGTGGCCAAGTATTGGAGTTTCAGCTTCAGCATCAGTCCTTCCAATGAATATTCAGGACTGATTTCCTTTAGGACGCACTGGTTGGATCTCCTTGCAGTCCAAGGGACTTTTGAGACTGGTGATGGAAAGAGCAATACTGCATAGGAACCTGGAATGTTAGGTCAATGAATCAAGGCACATTGGAAGTGGTCAAACAGATGGCAAGAGTGAACACTGACATTTTAGGAACCAGCGAACTAAAATGGACTGGAATGGGTGAATTTAACTCAGATGACCATTGTATCTACTACTGGAGGCAAGAATCTCTTAGAAGAAATGGAGCAGCCATCACAGTCAACACGAGTCCGAAATGCAGTACTTGGATGCAATCTCAAAAACGACAGAATGATCTCTGTTCATTTCCAAGGCAAACCATTCAGTATCACAGTTATCCAAGTCTATGCCCCAACCAGTAATGCTGAAGAAGCTGAAGTTGAATGGTTCTATGAAGACCTACAAGATCTCTTAGAACTAACACCCAAACAAGATGTCCTTTTCATTATAGGGGACTGGAATGCTAAAGTAGGAAGTCAACAAATACCTACAGTAACAGGCAAATTTGGTCTTGGAGTACAGAATGAAGCAGGGCAAAGGCTAACAGAGTTTTGCCAAAAGAAAGCACTGGTTACAGCAAACACCCTCTCTTCCAACAACACAAGACTTTACACATGGACATCACCAGATGGTCAATACCTAAATCAGACTGATTATATTCTTTGCAGCCAAAGATAAAGAAGCTCTATACAGTCAGCAAAAACAAGACCAGGAGCTGATTGTAACTCAGATCATGAACTCCTTATTGCCAAATTCAGACTTAAATTGAAGAAAGTCATTTTACCTAGGCCATTCAGGTATGACCTAAATCAAATCCCTTATGATTTTACAGTAGAAGTGACATTCAAGGGATTAGATAGGCAACAGAGGTGTTCAAATCCAAGGGATTGTGGAACATGGGGATTCAGATACAAGTCAGGAATGTAAAGAGATGCAGCTGCTTTAGAAAACAGTAAAACATACATCTACCATGCAAAAATGCAAATCCACTCTATATACACAAGAGAAACGTAAACATGTCCACACAAAGACTTGTATACAAATGTTCAGCAGCATTATGCATAATTGCCATAAAGTGGAAATAAGCCAAATGTCTATCAACTGGTAGACAAGATGTGCTATATCCACACAATGGAATTCTATTCTGTGATAAGCAAGAATTAACTCCTGACACATACTGCAACATACATGGGCCTTTAAAACACACTAAATGAAATAAGACAGACACAAGAGCTCACAGACTATATGATTCCATTTATATTATCAGGAAAAGGAAATCTGTATAGACAGTAGATTAATGATTTCCTGGGATGAGGGGTGAGAATGGGAGTGACTGCAATGGGCACAATGGCTTTCTGGGGTGATGAATACATTTTAAAATAAGATTGTGACAACGGTTGCACATCTCTGAACACTGTGCTGTGCCTGTGTGTGAAGTCACGTCTGACTCTTTGCAACTCTTTGGACTGTAATCTTCCAGGCTCCTCTGTCCTTGAGGTATTCTCCAGGCAAAAATACTGGTGTATTGCCATTTCCTCCTCCAGGGGATCTTCCCAACCTAGGGGATCGAACCCAGTCTCCTACACTGCAGGTGGATTCTTTGCCTATTGAGCCATTTTAAATGAATGAATTTTATGGTAAGTAAATTACCCTCAGCAAAAGTTTTTCTTTTCTTTTTTTTGCTGCACTACGCACCTTGCAAGATCTTAGTTCTCTAACCAGGAATTGAAGTCAGGCCTTAGCAGTGAAAGCACCAAATCCGAACCACTAAACCACCAGAGAATCCCTGAAGCTATTTTTTTTTAAAGATGAAATAAAGACATTTTAAGACAAAGTATCTTGAAATTGAGAAAATACATTATCTTTAGACCTACATTAAACTTGAGTGAAAAATGACCTCAGATGGGAACATGGAAATGCAAGAAAGAATAATGATCAATACAGGTAAATTTCAGTAAGTATTACTTTATAAAACAACAACAAAAAATTTGTGTAGGACTTAAGATGTCTGTAAAATTGAAATGCCTGACAATAATATAAAAGGCTGGAAGTTGATAAAGCCATGAGTAATACAGATCATAAAATACACACACACAAGTTATCAACACCAGGAACAAAAAAGGGGAGATTGTTACAGATCCTAGAGACATTAATAACTTTATATGAGGAATTTAAACATATATAATAAGATGTAAAAGTTCCTAGAAATACATAACTTATCAGAAGTGATAAAAATAAAAAATCAGAATACTGGAGCACACTTAACATTCGTATCTAACTGACTGATAGACACATAAGCTTAAGTGAGGGAAACACGGAGTTGTCCATGACTGCCCTGAAACAATTTCTTCCTTCTTGTAGCTATATGGCTGACACATGACAAACCAGAAGCAGAGTTTGATCCTGTAGATTATTGTCTACAACTCAGGTTGAATTCAGAGCTTCAGCAGATTTCTTGAGTGAAAACTATAATACTAGTGGGGATGGAGTAAACCCTGAAAAATGGAACCGTGAGATTTAAGAGAACTGTAATAACTCCAGTCACTCCTAATGCCCAAAGACGTCCCCTTGTCAACAGAAGCAGCTTCTCCCCTAATGAGAATGCTTTTGACTCTCTTGAATACCCTTAATGACGGCACCAAAATAAAATTCCAATTCCTTTCATTTACCACTCCTATGGCCTCCTACTGCCTCTAACCTATGACTAAACCAAACCCTCAAATTCTCTATAATTTCAAAATTTGGAAAAGAAAGATTATGTAGTAAAGGAATTACAAGGTTTTCCTAATGCCTGAGAAATGTGTCCAAAGGATGCTAAACTGGGAAGGAGAAACATAGTTTTGATGAAGCTGAATGTGTTGTTTGGGGCACATTTCAACGTAAGTGGTCACTGGTGATGATCTAACTCATGTTTCAGCCAGGGGACAAGGTACAGTTTTGTACCCCAGAGTCTAACAGTAGCTGGATCCTCAATGCCTTGAAACCCAGCCAGGTCAGACAACTAATGCAAGATCTTATTTCCTTGAGGATCTACTTCCTGTACTATTTCTGAATACCAATTATGTGATCAGCTTTCTTATTTTCAGAAAATAGAATCCTCTCAAGCTAAGCAAAAGGAATTTACTAAGCAGTATGTGCTGTGCTTAGTCACTCAGTCGTGTCCAACTCTTTGCGACCCTATGGACTGCAGCCCGCCAGGCTCCTCTGTCTGTGGGGATTCTCCAGGCGAGAATACCAGAGTGGGTTGCCATGCCCTCCTCCAGGGGATCTTCCCAACCCAGGAACTGAACCCAGGTCTCCCGCATTGCAGGTGGCTTCTTTACCATCTGAGCCACCAGGGAAGCAGTAGAGACAGCTCTTAGAATCGCTGCAAAGGTTTGAAATGGAGTACAAGCTAAACTATGACTCCTAATCCCTGACCACAGAAGTGCATCCGCAAGGTATGGAGCTGCTTGTACAGTCAAGAAGCTACCTGTCACACCAGAAAGTCTCCACCCACAGAGCCACCAGCGCCAAAACCAAGTCACTCTTGTTAAGGTCCAAGCCAACGTAATAGATGCCTCAGGCCCTCCCTGCTTCTGCTCCCCCGTAACTCAGTTCTGACACAAGTCTCACATAAGGGCATCTGATCAGAGGAACTTTGGGTTTGTTCGGAATCGTAGCTCTAAAGGAGTCTGGGAAGCAGTCATCCTTTTTCACAGCAGCACTGTATAGCTCAATATGAATGCACCGTCATTTAAACATTTTCCTTCTGGAGGACACTTAGGTTTCTTGTCTTTGCTGTTAAAAACACTGATGTATCCCTTCATCCTAACCACACACCTAAGAAAGGACTAGGATCCTGAATATATTTTTTCACATGTGTGTACAAAAAACTGGAGACTGGATTTCCTGGTCACAAGCCATTGTTTTTATCTCCCTCCCCTACCCCCTTAAAGTTTAAAATGTTCCTTTCTTAAAGAAAACAAATAATATACTGAATGAATGGATCATCCTGTTATTCTTTTGCCTCAAAGTATTATTTGCATTTGTGAATTTCAGATGCAAAATAGCCTTATTTGCTTTTTTTGCTACAGCCTATCTGGGTCAGGAATCTTGAAAAAGTCCCTGACAGAATATTATGTTATCGCGCATGCTCTAGACTAATTCACTTTTCATAGCTGAGTGCCGAATGCCTCTAACCAATTAAAAGCAATGGTCCATAATGGTGTCCTCTGCTCATGAAAGTGCATTTCACAATCCCAGCACAAACACACAGCTAGTACAGGTAGCAGCGTGGTGCACCCTGAAATGAGCTGTCAGAATGGCAACACATGGATTCCCACAGGAGAGAGCCCTGGAGGAGAAATACATACGCTTTAAAAAGTGCTCCCAGGCTGCAATAAAGAGGAAATGTGGAAAATCTTAATTTTCTCTGAATTTCATTTTCAATAACCATAAAATGAGGGTAAACTCTACTTTTATAATATGGGGTTGCAGAGAGTCAGACACGACCGAGCAACTGAACTGATGAGGACTAAACCAATGCTAAACTAAAGTATACTCCTGCGGTTACAGAGGATATCCACAAATAAATGCGTCACAAATGTCCTGTAACGTGCTAGCCAAGGAGGGCTGGAAGTTGTCTACTGACCAGTGATAGCTCAGTCAAGAAGCAGACTTTCCCAAAGTTAGTACTTTATCCCACAGCGATCTTCTCTCCTCATTCTGGCCATCAACAGATCTTGAGGTTTGTCCCACCCTAAGCCCAACTCCAGTCTATGCCTCAGGACAACACAGGGAGGGGGATGGGTAGCGGGGGCGTTCTACAGCAGAGAACACAAAGACCAAAGCATGCTTTCCACAAGCTCCCTAATTCATGTATATAAATATGCTCTGTCTAAATGGAGTAACGTAAATGTTCGTGTGACTGCCTTTAAAGACGTGTAGCCTGCATGCAGGCCGTGGTGAGATCCCAATTTTAGGCAGGCCGCTACCAAAGAATCAATAAAGGTCGGTGGGCTAGGCACAGACCCCGCTCACCAGCCACATAACTTTGGCTGCTCTTTGGCTTGTGGGATCTCAGTTCCTTCACCGGGGACTGAACAGCAGTAGAGGTCACAAGTGCTAGCTGACCGCCGGATGGCCTGGGAATTCCCCATCTATGCCTCCTTTATACTAGGGATCATCACAAGCCTACTGTGCCGATTAAAGGGGTTATTTAAGAACACATTTAGAACAATGTGAACTGCCACAAGTGAACACTATCACTGTAATTAAAAACACACACACACACCAGCTACTGATCTGATAAACTACTCATTCTAAAATGTTTAGCCTTGTATCTCAAACGTATTGCTTCAGTCTTTTTAATACACCACAGATCCAGGCTATGTCACCCATTTTTCCTTACTGTTCTTTCCTTAGTATGACACTGCTCACTCCTGCCCCTAGATCTTATGACCTCTCGTACCTGGAACATTTGCCACCTCTGGCTCACCTTAGGTGCAGGTGCATCAGTCTCTTGCGTGGTGTCCAACAGAAGACTCCCTTAGGCCGCTTCAGGATCACCTCCCAAGCTCAGGAGGCTCATTAGTAGCCTGGGGCTACCCTGACGCCTGACTGTTCTCATTTCCTCAGGTGATCTAGTGAAGCATCCACATCTCTGCAAATCTTTTGAGTTTCTGGACAAAGGTGTAAGTCCCGGTCATTTTCCTGTTCTCCAATGCCTTTAATCTGGGCCAGAACTTAATAAATATTTTGGTTTTGTTTGCCAATAGATGGTTTTGAAAAGAAAGTTGTCCTTGTCGGAGGACTACATAGGCCTGGGGGCTGCAAGACTGTCAAGTGTGTATACGCAAGAGAAACAAGGAATGACTAAGGAACAATTCTATTGCTTCAGGAACACACCATTGCAGATTGCCACTGCCACGATGTAGCTCATGACTTGTCAAACTGTGGTGAAACTGCAATTACTCCCCAGGCAGCCGCTCCTCAATAAGCCATCTTCCTAATGATGACGTGTTCGGTTGGACAGTATTTCCTTTGCCAGGGCTGCCACAACAAAGTACTAAGACTGGGGGGCCCAAACGAGCGAAATTCTTCTCACAGTTGTGGAGGCCAGAAGTCGGAGGTCCAGATGCCAGCAGAGCTGTTTCTTCCGAGACATTTCTCCTCGGCTTGCAGACACAGATCTTCTCCCCGGGTCTTCCCTCCATGCATGTCTGTGCAAATTTCCTCTTCTATGAGACCAAGTCACACTGGATAAAGGTGTGCCCTGAGGATCTCATTTTAATTTAATCGTTCTTTTGAAGACCTTATCTCCAAATATACTCACATTCTGAAGTCCTAGGGTTAGAACTTCAAAACACAAACTTTGAAGGAACACAATTCTGCCCACAACAGATATCATTTATGTTCCTGAAGAAATGTTTTCGAGAGTTTGGACTCTAAGATGCAGCTTGGTAATCAGGTAATATACGTTTACATACTTGATAAGAGGCTGATAGCTCTAGCGACGTTTATGTTCCTCAAGGCACAGTTAAAAGGGTGCTTACTGGGAAGTGTGTATACAGGTCAGTAATTTCTGGACTTTGGTCTTGAAAACTCAATTCATGTGGTAAACACTGTGCCAGCCCTTTGCATGAATTAACATCAAACAATGCTATGAAATGCGAACTATTATGAGTAGTCTCCGCTTACAGGTAAGTAATCAGGCACAGGGAGGTTACATAACTTGACTATGCTTCCAGACCATCATGCAGCAAAACCCAGATGAGAGAACAATCAGCCAGGCTCCGGAGCCCACCCTTATAATACCCTGCCTCTGCATGAGACCATTCACCCAACAGCAGCTGGATCCCAACAGCAGCAAGAGACGAGGCTACATGTGTCGGGAAGAAAAGGCTCAGAGTAAAATCTTGTCAAAGGGACAGCTATTTATTTCCTAATCTTGTGAGAAAGACTTAGAACGTGCCATTTAAGTCTAAGAGGTAAAAAAAAAAGGGTGGGGGAGACAGTCATTAGCAAGAAATAACATCTTCATTTTCACTTAAACTATTTTTCAGAAATCCTCTCCTGTTTTTATTTGCTTTGATATAATAACTATCTTGGGCTTCCCTGGTGGCCCAGACAGTAAAGAATCCAACTGCAATGGAGACCCAGGATCAATTCTTGGCTCCAGAAGATTCCCTGGAGGAGGGAATGGATACCAACTCCAGTATTCTTGCCTGAAGAGGTCCATGGACAGAGGAACCTGGCAGGCTACCACTAATGGGGTCACAAAGAGTCAGACATAACTGAGCAACTAACACTTTTAACTATCTTGGGAAGCATTCCAACCAGCATCTGGTGATGACAAAGTTTAACCCAGCAGGAGTCAGAGTTAAAGAGAGAAAAGGGCACTTGGAGCTCCGGCACCAGTGGCTTCCTGGGGACAGGAGTGGCTGCTGCTAGGACGCCTTTCCCAGCTCGAGAAGCTTAACGTGGCGTTACCTCAGCCCCACCAGAGGTTCCTAATGGTGGCTCATGACCTCATGTTGACACTCACCTCTAACCAACATCACCTCACCCACTCCCTCAGCTGCAGACCTGTACTTCTCCATGGAGGCAGCAAAGAAGAGGCACTACCTTAGGAAGGAAGAGGGCATGGATGAGAGTTGGAGATGCAGGAAGCACGATTTGTCTAAGCACTGTTCTGCACAAGCATTCTAAGATTTAATTTCAAAGCTAAGGTACTTAGGAAATACTTTCTCCAACTTCTGACCTTAGAAGAACTCAAGCTGGACCTCATTTTCCTGTAAAAGCTTCAATCTTCTCCTTCCACAAAATGAGATTATAAGAGGTACTGTATTTTTTAAAAAGTTTTTATTTTAATCCTTCCTAGAGGAATACAGATTTGAATGAAATATATTCATTCCATAAATACATTAGCAGCAAAACCCTCCCACCAGAGTCCTCTCCACTCCAGCCCAGAGGTTGTGCCTTAGAGCAGGAGAGCATGTTCCATCAACCGTCGAGTTCAGGATGTGTTTGCTTCTTGATGAAAGCAGGCTATACATGAGAAAAACCAGATGACAGATCAGACGGGTAGGTGAATTAAGTTGGAACCCTGAAAATACATCCACGTGGTGACCATTTGACCTTCTGCACTTTACAAATCCTTTGGAATCCACAGTGTTTAAATGATGAGGTCCTTCACCATAGACAACTGGGAGCGCCTAACCTTGCAAACACATCAACGTGTCTTCTCATTCTGAGTTGGCAACATTTTAATGGTGTCGTGATCCTTTTCAGAGAATAAGCCAGATAGAAAGGATCACTCCCTCCTTCTTTCCATGGGCCAAGGTCCCTCTCTGTCAGTTGGTCCACATGTCCTTGCTATCAGGAGACAATGCAGCAGGCATCACTTGGCTTGTTAGACCTCCAGATATTCTTTGTCTGGGTGCTGGAGGCTTCACTGGAGACAGAGACATGTCGAAGCCTTCAAAGATCTCTAAGGAACAGCGATCAGGTCTCTCATCCCAGCTTCCATCAGAGCACATGACAGAAGCACTCTGGACAGTGGCCCAGGCACCTCTCCTTTTCTTCTCTCCATCAGTGCCTGCTGCCTGGCTGCTCCTTTCTCACCTGCTCTCTAGGTACCTGTGAAGTTCTGGGAAGCAAGATCTACCCTAAACTCCCCAGGGGCCAGGAGAGATGAAGGCAGGTGGTGCTTTAAATCTGTGAGCCGCGGTCAGAGTAACAAGCTTACACTGTTATGTTCCAATCCATTCTGGGATGAGTTTAAGTCACAAGTCTGCATAAAACATAACAACAGAACCACAATCAGGATGACTGTGACCCAGGGACCAAGTCAATGGTTGCTTACCAAATCAATGGGTAAATAATGAAAGAATTTAAAATAAATCTGATTTGTTGGGCAGAGGGCAGCTCTGACTCAGGTATAAATGTTATCACCCAGATTATCATGTAAATAAAGAATAGATCTCAAAAGCTGACACCTGCCTTCCCATATACCACTTAAATAGAGGACACGTGCTCTATTCTCAATCTTTTTAACAGTGTTTTCATTAGGATACTCTTCTATAAGTGCTTTATCCATTCCCATTTAGTCTGTTTTGACTGTTGGCTGGAAGGAATCAAACTATTTTATATAAAAACCACTGTAGTGGATAACTGGTTATGTGTTTTTCCCTTTTGCATTTTCCATCCAGAATAGCCAGCTTCTTTCTCTTCTATTTATGTGCAGAGAGAGAGTCATCTGCTGAAAACACAGCACTGCCGATGCGACACTCCTCTGTCCCCACCGAGTCCGCCAGCTCTTCCTCCTCCGAGTCATCTTCCTCCTCCTCCTCCTCCTGTGCGGATGAGCTGGAGGTGGGCCCTTTGCAGGTTTTTAGGTGTCGGGTGAGATGATATTTGGTTAGATAAGCCTTTGTACATTTTTCACAGACATAATCCCGTTTTCCTTCATGTGAATTGAGATGTTTCTTTAAGTGATTTGTCCTCAAGAACAGCTTGTCACACTTGGGACACTTGATCTGGCGTTCTCTAAGAGGAACACAAGGAAAAAACAAAACATTTGACTTGGGGTTACAAATACAACTGAGGCACACACTTACTCTGCACAACCTCAAAACCTTTGTCTGAGAAGCTCTACCCAACTAGAATCAAACTTCTCTATAGGAGATGTATCATATAGAACAGTCCTAAGACATGCATGCAGTTTTAACAGCACAGACTGATTTTGCCTGCTTTAGAATTCTAGGTAAATGGGCTTGTACTGCATGTATCTCTTTTGTGTTTTGCTTCTTTTTGAAGTCCAGCCACACTGCTTCCGTGGAAGCCGCTTCCAGGAGACCACTCACAAGCACACCACAGCTTGGTCGTGGCACTGGCTCTGCTGTTAACGGGCACTCTGGCGGTGGTGTTTTTACCACCACAGGCGAGACTGCTCTGTGACCACTTCTACACTGGCATGTGGGTCTGTTCCTCTAGGGCATATACTAAGGAGAGGTACAGCTGGATCCAGGGATATGTACACCTTCAGTTTTACCACGATGATGCTAAGCTGTTTTCCAACACTGTTGTATCAATATACACGTCCATCCACAGCCGTTTCAGAGCTCCTGTTGCCCCACATTCTTACTAACTGGAAGACTCAAATTTGAAAATGTTTGCCAACTGACCAACATAATAGTATCTAACTATAGTGTTAACAGTAGCCCCTACAAGTATCCAATTCAAGATGTCAGCAGTGTCAAAGCTGGAGTAATAATCCTGGCCCAGACATCTTAGAGCTGACAAGAAACTTGGGAACCATACAGAGTATGAATTTTTTAACTTTTTTTGAGCATATGAACCCTGTGTCTTAATGAAAATCCAACATGTTAAACAGATAAAATGGGGCACTCAACCCTGACTGAACCTTAGACCCACTTGGCGAGCTTTTTAAAAATACCAAGGCCAGGGCTCTGCCCCTGATCAGCTAAATCAGAATCCCTGGAGGTGGGGCCTTGGCACCAATCACTGTTTCTTACATTTCCCAAGTGACTATCACGAGCTGAACACCTAAATTGGTATGCTGATGCTTCAGCTAATAACGTGATAGAATCTGGAGGTGGGGACCTACAGTTTAGATGAGGTTATGAGGATGGGACCCCCATGACGGGGTTATGTCCTCAGAAGGAGAGAAAGAGATCAGAGCTTGTTCACTCTCTCCTCCACCTGAGCACATAACAAGAAGGCAGCCAGGAAGAAGGCCCTCATCAGAACCCAACCATGCTGGCACCCTGGTCTCAACTTTCAGATTCCAGAAGTTTAAGAATATAAATTTTTTTTTGTTTAAGCCACCACTCAGTCTACGGTATTTTGATGTGGCAGCTCAAGCTAATATAAGCAGCTAGATTAAATGACCCCAGCGAGCTCTTTCAGTTCCAACTATGTAAAACTATATATAAAATTTGATAATTAATGTATCTAATTTCTAAAATTTCATACTAATAATGAAACCACTTAATGAAAACTTTGTTTTAAAAGATCATTCTGAGAGTTAGGAATGTAGATCCAGACTCCTTTGGTATTTTAGTGTTTCAGGTTGCACTGTGATTACAAATCAGATAAAAGAACAGATATGAAAACAAAATATTTATCTAAAACCCATGATAAGAATAAAGGTTCCATTTCTGATGTATTTCTAAATAAAATACAAGCTAATGTTTTCTCCCTCTTCTAACACTTGCTAAAAGCAAAGGACTGCAGAATCTGCTCTCTTCTATTTGTCACTGTAACTAACACAGGCTGGACAATTAATTACAGTTGGATTCATGCAATAAATTCCTAACGGGTGGTCCAATATTTGGCCTTCTCCTCCTTCCACCCCCTTGTCCTGCTGCCAGAGTAGTCTCTACAAAAGACATCTCACCACGACACTCTTTCCCTTAAAATCCTTAAATGCTTGTGCAAGAATGTGAATACATTTAACATCACTGAGCTACACACTTAAAAAGGGTTAAGACAGAAACATTTATGTATTATATGCCATAATGAAAATACACACATGCACACAGACGCACAAAGCAGAGTAGTTCCTGGTACATGGGGAGGAAAAATGCCCCTATGACTCTCCATTACTCCCAGAATGAAATCTAATTTTGAACTGGATAAAAGGCTCTTCATTATTTGGCTGCTGCCTGCCTCTATCGCTCTCACATACAGAGAACCACTCTTATTTCACAGTGCTTTTCACATTCACGTTTCTACATACCCCGTTTCATCCGTCTAGAAGACTACTCCCTGAATAACTCTAATTTACCTTAATACTTAGCTCCAACTACCAAGAGGCTTTCTCAGGATACTCACAGACTGGGTGAGGTAGCCCTCTTCTATAGTCTTTCAGGATCCTACACTTACTCTAACATCTGCAACACAGCATAGCAAGTATTAACTCTTCTGTTTCTCTTAATAGCCTCTGAGCTCTTTAAATCCAAGGACCATTCTCATCTTTGTATTTTCACCACTTAGCAAATTGCTGGACTTCAAGGAGGTACTTAAAAAATTCATTAATCAAAGGAAATTATGTTTCAAAAATAAAAAAGAAAATGTTTCAAAAATAGGTTTCAAAAGAAAAAAGGAAATAAAGAGAGGAGAAGTGAAAATGAGAAAACAAAGCAAGCACGTAAACTCTTCCAGGATAAACCAGAACCTCAGCTTTGTGACCCATGTGGTCAGAACACAGTCTGAGTGGTCAGGGAACACAGGCTGTGTGGAACACAGGCTGTGTGGAACACAGGAGACAGCTACAGGCACCACGGCAGGAGACAGACAGTAAGCTGGCACACACAAGCCCCCATTCATCGCCCGAGCAGCAGTCAGCTACAGGTCACTCACTGCGTGTGGATGAGCACGTGCTGCTTGAGATCCTGCCTCCGCATGAACAATTTGTCACAGTAGTCACACTTGAGGTTCTTCTCCCCCGTGTGGATGACCATGTGGGATTCTAGGTGAGCCTTCTGGGTGAAAGACTTGTCACACAAAGTACACCTGTAGTTCTTTTGACCTGCATATTAACCCGAACAATCACACTGTGAATCAAAGTGCCACGAGCACTCTCAGCATGAAAAGACACATTGTACAGGTATATGGCAGAGGCAGGAATAAAACAGAATTGACTGGTAACTGGAACCTCACATTCTAGGGCTGTCTACCTAGAGCCACTCAGAGCCACTGAATTATATGCTGCAACTAAAGCTAGTGAAGCTAACAAACCTGACCTATGACTGCTTACCCATACACACATTCTTTACTGTTTACAGCTAACACGATACAAGTTCTGAAGAAAAAAAAAATCACTTATAACCCTAGTGCCTAACTTAATTCAATCATTTTGAAAAAAAAGAAAAAACCTCAAGAATTCTAGTACTTGTCCATAAGCAAACATATTTTTACAACCTAAATTTTAGTTTTCTTTTTTAAATAAAATACATGTCTTCATAAACCAAGGATGAAATAAAATCTTTTTAAGAATGCAGAAAAAAAGTTACTCTAAGTCAGGGGTTAGCAAACCTTTTCTTATAAGCCATTCGGAATCTTAAGGTTTGTGGGCCACACACACTCTGCTGGAACTATTCAGTCTTAATGCAAAAGGATAAGGAAGAATTTCACCCACAGGAATGATCCAGAGAGATGATATGGGGTGGGAGGTGGGAAGGGGGTTCAAGATTGGGAACTCATGTACACCTGTGGCTGATTCATGTCAATGTATGGCAAAACCAATACAGCATTGTAAAGCAAAATAAAGTGAAAAAAAAAAAAAGAATTTTACCTTCAAAGCTTTGGAGAAAATGACCCAACTAAGAAAACCAAACTAAACCAGTTATTGTTATAGTGCATATGATAAAAACTTACAGCTAAGAGAAAGGGTTTGGTGTGCATGGAGTTCAGAAAATAGAAACTCAATAAATTTTGGTGGTGTTCAACAAACAATATTCAAAGGACAGAAACTGGCTCTGGCTAGTGACAGGGGTGACCTCTAATAGTACGCTCTAGCTATTTCTGAAGAATTACCTTCAGGTCCAAACACACAGATGAACTCCCTGATTAGTAACTGCATTTTCCCAGTCACCTTCAAACTATGACTAGGCCACCTGGAAGATGGAGAAACTTAGTAATACTCTCCGAGGAGGCAGTTATTCCACACAATTCATGACCCAGTGAAGTCCTCCTGTCAGCCAGCCGATTCTCTAACATCTGATCTCAACCCTATTTGCAAGACTTGTGTTGCTGCCACGCCCTTAGCAATTTCTAATTTTTCAAAATCCCACTTCACGGTCCAGGACAGCTTACCTGTGTGTATCTTGAGGTGGGTCCGCAGGTTGCTGGGATCACTGAAAGCCTTGCTACAGAAATCGCACTTGTGGGGCTTCATACCCATGTGACCCATAAAGTGGACATGAAGTTTGGAAGGAGAGATGAAAGCCTGGGGGCACATAGAGCACTTCCACTTTCTCTCTTTGCTATGGCCCGGCCCGTGGCTGCTGCTGTGGCCATGGCTAGGAAGGTGGCTGTGGATGTGGCTGCTCAGGTGGGCTTTGAACTCAGTATAGGAACTGCACTCCTTGCCACAGTTACAGAGATGCACATCTGGGTGTTCAGGAACACCTTAAAAATAAAATTACTCAATGTACTTACTTCAATTTTAAAACTCAAATTTTAAAACTTAGTGATTGTTGCTTCTAATTTCCCCTTCTATCAAAATTTCCAGCTTGCCCACTACCTGTATAATTAAACAAATCTTGTTCAATGCTCTAGTCCCGGCATCTCAAAGAGTGTGTCAGGCACATAGGGAAATACTAAACTATAAGGCATCTTCCTAGGCAAAAAACTGAAGATTTTGTTACACACAAAATCTTATGTGTGTGCATGGCAGAAGTTTTATTACAGTGAAAAAGGACAGAGAACGCTTCTGACACAGACATCAGAAAGGGGACGGACTGTCATCACTTGTCATTATGACACAGCGCAAAGAAAGAGACTATGAAGGTTAAATCAACTCACAGCATCGTCCTTTATGAACTTAAAACTGTTGTGAAAAGAACTCAGGCACTTCAAATTCCCCAAATCAAAGTCCTAACACAAAGTTCATGCTGCCTGGCTGGTATGGCTGCCTGGTTCTTCAGCATATAAAGAACTTCACAGATCTTAACACTTCTATCGTAAGGTTAATATTCTGCTTTTACATACACAAAGGTATGGGATTTGCTTCTGCTTACACGTAAATCATTGCCAAAACTATACTACTGATCCTTGATATTTTTACTGTGTTAGATTCATGACAAACAAGTCATATATAAACTTACCAATCTGCTGAGCATAATCCCGACTGTAATAAAAAAGCAGTTCATTTTCAGGAGGGATATCTTGGGAGGTACAGAAGTAGATTTTTCCATCATGGGGATAAGCCACCAAATTCTGTTCTTCCCGATTCCTAGGTTATCACGTTTAACAAATCAAGCATATTAATTTTATCTTATTATTTATTTACTTAAAAAATTTTGGCAGGCCACACTGCATCGCTTGTGGAATCTCAGTTCCCCATCTAGGGAACGTCCAGCAAGCAATTTTGAAATACATACTAAACATATCATATCCCTATAGTGAAATCTTATATGAAAATTTAGATGTACTATTTCTCTGGGTCATTTCTAATTACCTATACTACCTGTTAGGGTTAACTTGTTTAGAAACAGAATTCTTACTTCAGTATATCACCTCATTGCTCTTTATAGTAAGAAACATTCTAGTCTACTGCTAGAAGAAAAGTAAGTAAAATGAAGCCTTAAAACACTATGACAAAGACATAGAAATAGAATTAACACAGCAGCCTAAGGGGTTGATTGCGTGTGTGCATGCTAAGTCACTTCAGTTGTGTCCGACTCTGTGCGACCCTACAGACAGTAGCCCTCCAGGCTCCTCTGTCCATGGGGATTCTCCAGGCAAGAATACTGGAGGGGGTTGTCATGCCCTCCTCCAGGGGATCTTTCTGATCCAGGAATCAAACCAGCATCTCTTATGTCGCCTGTACTGCCAGGTGGGTTCTTTACCACTAGCACCATCTGGGAAGCCCAAGGGGTTGACCAATAGCCAATATAAAGAAAAGGAACCTACTTGCAAATTCAATGGTAATTGTATCATTTTTTATTGTACTGGTAAACTGAACAAACTGCTCATAAAGAAGGGATAATTTCTTATATTTTAATTTATAATCACCATTAGTCAACAACTACTGGGGTGAAGAAAATGAAAAGCCTTAGGCTTTAAGCTATGTTCAGATATCACTATCATTGGATTCTTTAATTCTTTCCTATTTTATTCAAAGTTTCCTACTGAAAAATATCTGAATCATAACTATTTATTGCATCTCACCTGGCTTTGCGCACAAACATCATCCAATTACATTCATTTTCGTCAGTTGTAATGATGCAGAATTCTAGGACACCATTGTGGTATATCTGCCAACAGAAGGCAAACATACACATCAAATGAACTGACAAGTTCTGACAATAATCTCATTCACTTTGCAGTGGGTACCAGCTTTCCTGGCCAGTGTGAAATTGTCTTCTCATATGTTTGTCATTTCACCAGTCGCCCTATTTCCAGCAATAAAGACCACTAGAGATCTACAGTTAGTGCTCAGTATACAGAATCATGTTGCTCTTGATTAGTCACACTTTGGCTTGACTGGAAAAGACATAAAATACTGTAGTTGTCTTCATCACCCACCACACAAATGGACATTAAGGTCAGAGAACCACCTCTTATTTTTTTCTCCAGTGAACCTAGCATTCCTGTGTTCTCGTCTGGACAACACAACTAAAGTCCCCAATACCAGCGGCACCTCACCTCTCCGACTATCACAAGATCCATTTCCACCTTAATGCAATGTTAACAAGCATCATCCCCAATCTACTAAGATTCTATATAAACATGTTATAGGAACAGGGGTGCGTATCAGAAACTTAAGTTTTAAGCCCCTTTTATTAGAAAACTAGAGGAATAATCTTAGCTTCCAAGTCTAGAATTGTTTCCCAACCTAAATATTTGAGGAATGCTTTAGCTGATTACAAAATAAGACTTTCAATATATAAACAAAGTCCAGAGCCTGAGCTGCCACAAATAATAAAAATGAGTAGTCATTGGGTTACTAACAAAATGGAGACTAAAACAGTTTATCTTCTATATTCAATATCTGACAGTTTGCTATGTATTATAATTTGGCTACCAAGAACAGAAAGTAGTATTCAATGACTGATGGATGAATGGCACTGTATGAATCTTGGCTAAGTTTGACTTTTACATGGCTTTTAACTACTTCATTACCATAAAAGCATCCAAAAGTTGCAGAAAATTTTCAAAAACACTGACCTTCCAGATATGATTAACCGCCTTGTCTGTCCATTCTGCTACTTCCATGGAGTGACTTTGCTGGCCAATGAGAGGCCCAAAGCAAGTCCGAACAGGGATGGTTTCTCCAGTCCACACACCTATCAGTGGAAGGACACCAACTACACAATCAATGATTTAAACATCTAATAGGATAGAGAAGACAGTAGCTTAACTCATGCAAAGTATTCTAGCACTCCTGAAAGGTAGGTATGTCTTATGGGTTCTATTCTATAAATAAGGAAAAAGTAATGAACAGATTAGACTGGGCTCAGAAGAAATATGCAGAGTAAGAAGCAGTATCAGAAATTCTTGAACCAATGTTTATACACAAGGAACCATGTCCCTCCAAGCTGATACATAAAAAGGACTAGACAATGTTACTCTATTATAAAAAAGTAAAGTAATTACTACAAAATAAATCAAACTTCTAAGATCATTTGTGCTTAAAGCACTGCTCTTTATTATCTAAGTGGTTTAATGCTTTCAACTGACTGATGCCTAAGCTACACCTGAAAGAACAATGAGTCTAGTATCCTATTTTCAAAGAATGGCACAAAGATTCAGGTACCATGTTACATTCCAGTATGGATAAGCATACTGTGGCAGTCTATATTTCTCTCTTTTCCTAAGGAGTATTAAGCAATTAATAAACATCTGACAGAAAGTATTTTTGGTGATAAAAAGTTGTAAATGGTAAATTTCCCAGGTTTTATAAAAGAAACTAAGTTTCAAGGAGTGATTTGTCATGATAATTGACAGTGGATGATACAGTTGAAAATAAAAGCCAAGTCTTCAAAGATTCGGTCTTTGAGGAGGATTCTCTCCTCTATTCAATCCTGATCCTAAGAAAGGGGAACTTTTCCAATAAAGTGTTCAACTTGATTTAGTGCTATCACCACTGGACAAGTATTCCATAAAAGGAGAAATATTCAGCCATAAACTGACTTTTGGATCAAGCAAGTAATCTCTAAATTATACACATCCACTTTTACAACTCTACTCTACAAAGGAAGAAGAGACTCTGATCAAGTTTTATGGTTCCCAGGGTCTTACCAACATCTGCCCCCACCATTGACTGGCGGAGAACAAGCTGCTTTGGGAGAGAAAGCCTGGCTCTGCTCTCTATTGGAGTGTCAGGAACAAAAGTCACTGGTCCGTGATCTGGGCAGTCTGAGGGATAGGCTCGGTCACAGAGAGTGCACCCTGCAGATGACAAATGTGAGACATAAATGGGGTCAGTTCCAGCAGACAGATCAATGACCACCTGCTTTATTTACATGTCAATTATCAAAATGTAACCAGTATGAAGCAAGGTTCTAGGAGAAATGCTCTGATCAAGGGGCCACTTTATTACACTTACATGTATACCCACTCATATCCTTCTTCAGCAAGATTTGATTTTTTAATACAACTGGACAAGTTTCTTATTCAGTGCCTAAGAAAAACACTGATCAAAAAATAACACTGCATTACTTCAAGAATCAAGTGTGTTATTTCTTACATCAAGTGGATAAGTAATTTCTTCAGATATGATGTTCTGAAGTCAAAAAGATTCAGTCTACCAAACTCTTAAGAGGAAACTGAGCTGAAACGCTGTTGGTGATGCAGTGCCAACACAGCACAACAGAGCGAGAGACGCTCACACCACCGCTTGCTCCTGCCTCACTGTTAAGAAACTGGCTGACCCCATTTGGATGACAGGCTTTAGGAGAGTAGGTAGGATCATACTCTTGCAGACATATTTGCTTAACATTCTTAATTTCTTATTGTTCATATGGTCTTTTTGTATTGTCAAAAAAAAAAAATGTTGACTTCATACATTGTTCTATGCTTATCGTAACTTCACGTTTACAAGCCCAGGAGTGTCCTCCTTCTCCACAAATCTTTTTCTCTTTTACTTTCCTTTCTCCTTGATAAGGAGTAGTATTCATGACCCTATTTAGTCAATGTCTGTTCAAATTTTCCAAATTCATTCACAAAATAGCTGTAATACATAGAACCACAGTCTTCTGGTGCCTTTATTCCCCTAAACAACCTAATAGAAATTACCACTTAAATGGCATAAAATATCAGTTAAAGTTTTCATATTTAGCCAAAGTAGTAATAATACATTACTTCTTCGAGTACTACTTGATTTAAAATTCTTTAAAATCAGACTAGAGATCCCCTGTACTCTATGAGGACTTATTCTCTGATGCTTCTAATTATAAACCATGTTAACTCTTCAAACAAAGGAGATTCAGATTTCATATGGCAAAAAAGGGTCATTGGCTTCCTTCAAAGAGAATACCAATGGTGAATAAGTACATGTAAGATGCTGAGCATCATTAGTTATTAAGGAAATGCAAATTAAAACAATGAGATGCCATTTGACACCTACTATGATGGTTATGACCAACCTAGATAGCATATTGAAAAGCAGAGACATTACTCTGCCAACAAAGGTCTGTCTAGTCAAGGCTATGGTTTTTCCAGTGGTCATGTATGGATGTGAGAGTTGGACTGTGAAGAAAGCTGAGNTTTCCTTCTCCAATGTATGAAAGGGAAAAGTGAAAGTGAAGTCGCTCAGTTGTGTCCGACCCTTAGCGACCCCATGGACTGCAGCCCACCAGGCTCCTCCGTCCATGGGATTTTCCAGGCAAGAGTACTGGAGTAGGGTGCCATTGCCTTCTCCGGAAGAAAGCTGAGTGCCGAAGAATTGATGCTTTTGAACTGTGGTGTTGGAGAAGACTCTTGAGAGTCCCTTGGACTGCAAGGAGATCCAACCAGTACATTCTAAAGGAGATCAGTCCTGGGTGTTCTTTGGAAGGACTGATGCTAAAGCTGAAACTCCAATACTTTGGCCACCTGATGCAAAGAGTTGACTCATTGGAAAAGATCCTGATGCTGGGAGGGATTGGGGGCAGGAGGAGAAGGGGACAACAGAGGATGAGATGGCTGGATGGCATCACCGACTCAATGGACATGAGTTTGGGTGAACTCCAGGAGTTGGTGATGGACAGGGAGACCTGGCGTACTGCAATTCATGGGGTCGCAAAGAGTCGGACACAACTGAGCGACTGAACTGAACTGAACTGAATCCTCAAATCAATCCTGTGCAGTATGTATGATTGTTATCACCCTTTCATGAATAAGAAAAACAAAGCACAGGAAAGTGAATACTGATGATTGTCTTGCCAGAATCCATTCTCTCTCCTTCATCGTTTCTAAGTGAATTTCAGTTTTGTTCAGGTTTGTACCGCTTCCTCATGAATAACTTGTGACCCCAGAGGTGATCTAATTAGTCTAAGACAATCAGTGATTGGTTCAGGAATGAGTACATGATTGACTGATATTTGCTATATCTTCAAGTTAACTGACTCTTCTGCCATCTCTAATCTGCTGTTAATATTTCCAGTACATTTTAATTTAATATATTAAATTTTTTAGTTTTAGCAGTTCTATTTTGTTTTATAATTTCTATTTTTCTATTGAGATTTTCTATTTGTTCTTCTATAATGAGCATATTTTTATTTCTACTTGTTGCTATAATAGCTACTTTTAAATATGTATTTTCCAAATCTAATATCTGAGTTATTTGAAGGTTAGTCTCCATTGATTCTCTTTTTTTTCTTGAGTATGTAATAAGGTTTTCCTATGTGGCTAAAAATCTTGGATTTTAGGGACTTCCCGGGTGGTCCAATGGCTAACACTCAGTGCTCCCAATGCAGGGGGCCTGGGTTCAATTCCTGGTCAGGGAACTAGATTCCATATGCCCCAACTAAGAGTTTGCCACAATGAAGACTGAAGACCCCATGTGCTGCAACTAAGACTGCAGTCAAACAAATTAATCTTTTATTTGGATTTTATATGGGCATTAAGAACACTGCAGAGTTTCTTGATTCAGCTGTATTCCTCTGAATTTTATTGATTTATTTTCTCAATTAATTTAGCTGAGTGAACATCACTCAGTCATGTCCGACTCTTTGCAACCCCATGGACTATACATACAGTCCATGGAATTCTCCAGGCCAGAATACTGCAGTGGCTAGCCTTTCCCTTCTCCAGGGGATCTTCCCAACCCAGGGATCAAATCCAGGTCTCCCACATTGCAGGCAATGATAATTCACTGCGATTTTAATTTGCGTTTCTCTGGTGAATACCAATGTTGAGCATCCTTTCATATCCCCATTGGTCATCTGTCTTCCTTGGAAAACTGGCTATTCAGCAATTCTGCCTGTTTTATAATCAGTTTTTTTTTTTTTAATATATTGAGTCAATATGAGCTATTCATATATTTAGGATATTAAGCCCTTTTTGACCATGTTATTTGAAAATATTCTCTCTCATTGAGTGCTTCTTCCCAGGTGGTGCAGTGGGAGAGAACCCACCTGTCATTTCAGGAGACATAAGCAACATGGGTTTCATCCCTGGATCAGGAAGGTCCCCTGGGGAAGGAAATGGCAACCCACTGCAGGACTCTTACCTGGAAAATCCCATTGGCAGAAGAGTCTGGCCGGCTGCAGTCCATGGGGTCACAAAGAGTTGGACACGGCTCAGCACACACACCTCAGTCATTCAGTAGGCCTTCTTTTTGTTTTGTTGCTAATTTGCTTTGCTGTGCAAAGGCATTTAAGTCGAGTTAAGTGCCACTTGTTTATGCTTGCTTTTGCTTATTTTGCCTTAGGATACAGAGGCAAAAAAAAAAGTTTCCTAAAATTTATGTCATTAACTGTTATACATGTGTTCTTCTAGGAGTTTTTTTTTTTTTAATTTCAGGTCTTATATTAAGGTCTTCAGGGAAGGCAATGGCACCCCACCCCAGTACTCTTGCCTGGAAAATCCAATGGACGGAGTAGCCTGGTGGGCTGCAGTCCATGGGGTCGCTAACAGTCGGACAGACTGAGCGACTTCACTTTCACTTTTCTCTTTCATGCATTGGAGAAGGAAATGGCAACCCACTCCAGTATTCTTGCCTGGAGAATCCCAGGGATGGGGGAGCCTGGTGGGCTGCCGTCTATGGGGTCACACAGAGTCGGACATGACTGAAGTGACTTAGCAGCAGCAGCAGCTTCAGCTTATCTGTTTGGAATCTACCTCAAGTGAAGCTAGTTGGCTGGATACATGAGTTTAGATCTCAGAAGTTAGATTTGGAGTGGAAACTGTAGCTAAAGTCTGTATTCAGTACTTCTGGCTTCAGCTTATCTGTTTGGAATCTACCTCAAGTGAAGAATGTTGGTTGGATATGTATATTTAGATCTCAGGAATGAGATTTGGAGTGGAGATGAAATGTTGAAAGGAATAAGCATTTAGATGACAGACGAAGACGCTGGAGTAGATAAAATCACTCAAGCATAAAATGAGAAGAAAAGGGGGATGTAATGGTTTGTTTCACAGCAACAACCAATTCTCCAACTCTTCAGACACCAACTGGGTGTCCAATGATTCAATTCAATGCTGACACTAAATACCCAGAGTTAACAGCTTTTAATGGCTCAATCTGCCCCCACTTCAGACACTAATTAGAGTCCCAGGCCTCCCCTACTTCCGACCAACTTGCTATAAATTGGTGATTCCCAATGAACTCTTCCTTAGGTTTGATAATTTACTACAAGGGCTCACAGAACTCAGGAAAGCACCTCATTTACTATTACTAGTTTATTGTAAAGAATATTATAGAGGATACAAACAAACAGCCAGATGAAAAGATAAATAGGTCGAGGCCCAGAAGAGCTCCTAGCATAGGAGTTTCTGTCCCCAGGGAGCTGGTGTGTGCCACCCTCCTGGCACATGGATGTGTTCACCAACCTGGAATTGCTCCAAATCCCATAGTTGAGGGGCTTTTGTAGAGGTTTCATTAAATAGGCACAATTGACTTGATCACCACTGGCCATTGGTGATTAACTCAACCACTTTCCTCTCCTCTTCTGGATGGTCAGAGAGAGGTGGGGAGAGGCTGAAAGGTCCACCCCTCTAAACATGCTTTGGTCTTTCTGGCAACACATTTCCATTCTGAAGCTATTGAGAGGGTAACAGGCAGGAAGGCCAGGGGTCTCCAAATGGAGGAAATAGGCTGCAAGTGTCAGACATTTTTATCTCTCTTAAGAGGCAGGAGGAAACAAATTAGCGATTTATTTTTCTTCTCTATATAAATTTAAAAGGAGGTTTCTCTTAAAATACTGTGTAGCCATAATGACACCTGGTTTCACCTGAAGTTAACTATTCTCAAATCTAGAGATAACCAACAGGGAAGGCAATGGCACCCCACCCCAGTACTCTTGCCTGGAAAATCCAATGGACGGAGTAGCCTGGTGGGCTGTAGTCCATGGGGTCGCTAACAGTCGGACAGACTGAGCAACTTCACTTTCACTTTTCTCTTTCATGCACTGGAGAAGGAAATGGCAACCCACTCCAGTATTCTTGCCTGGAGAATCCCAGGGATGGGGGAGCCTGGTGGGCTGCCGTCTATGGGGTCACACAGAGTCGGACACGACTGAAGTGACTTAGCAGCAGCAGCAGCAGNACTTTTCTCTTTCATGCACTGGAGAAGGAAATGGCAACCCACTCCAGTATTCTTGCCTGGAGAATCCCAGGGATGGGGGAGCCTGGTGGGCTGCCGTCTATGGGGTCACACAGAGTCGGACACGACTGAAGTGACTTAGCAGCAGCAGCAGCAGAGATAACCAATGCATTTTTCTTAAGGAAATGTTTGTCGTAAGCTATGTTAATGTACTATGCATTTACCCTAAACTCTGTCTTCAAGTCAGTTTCACCTCATGGCCCAGAACCTACTTGATAAACCAGTATGTTATACTCAGACATTATTCCCCTAATCTATGTAAACGAAACTATTTGTATGGTAATCTACCCTTCTACAAGATTCAAGTCAATCATTTTATGGCCCAGGATGAATCATCTGGTGCCAAGATTATCCCAAAATGCATCTTATGGATGGGGGGCTTGGTGCCATTCTGAGTTTTAAGACATTCCTTTCTTTCATTAACAGAAGGCTAGTGACCATATAACATCCAGCTGAAGACTAGCAGGGGGATACTCTTTCTGCCCCCTTCTGATGCCTATGTCAGAAGCTTTCTCAGTCTCCTCTATATTTTAATAAAACACAAAAGCTCTGAGCAATCAAGCCTCGTCTCTGGCCCCGGATTGAATTCTTCTCCTCTGGAGGCCAAGAATCCCGGGGTCTTTTCTTTCAGCAACAACCTTTCCTATCTAGAGGCCCCCAGCCACTAGTCATCACATTGGCATGCAAAGACACTCATCCCTCTGTACAAGTTCTTGTGCCAGGAACCAAAGATAAAAACCAAATAAATATTTATTATACCACAATATGACTACCCATGTTCATGAACTGCAAAATGTAGTCATCATTAAGGCATCAGCCCTCCCCAAACTAGTCAAGAGATTCAATACAATCACAGTCAAATTCCTACCAGGCTTATTTTTGTAGAAATTGTCTATCTAATTTCAAAATATATATACAAATGAAAAAAATTCTAGAAAAGCCAAGATAATCTTGAAGGGGAAAAAAAAGCAAAACAAAGTTGGAGGACTACAACTACCAAATTTCAAACTTACTTAAAAAGCAACAGAAATACATTCTACCTGCTAATCTCCCTTACATGCAATTGAGACCGATATACCTGTTCCCCATAATACCAAGGTGTCTTTTACACAGTGAAAGGACAGCAAATAGATATGTGCTAAACACAAAGCCTTCCTAAAGGCACAAACTGACTATACACCTTAGTGTCATCATTTGGTCATACTGTCCACAGTAGAGACACAGCCAAAGCAATAAGAAAGCTCTTGATCTCAGAAGAAAATGATTGGCCTACCACAGACTGACTTTCAATTCTGTTTACCTTGATCCAGCATTTCCCCAAACGTATTATTTTTACAACCGTGCATCACAGGGAGGGAGGGAGGAAGGGAGAAAGGAGGGAAGACAGGCAAAATTTAACCAAATAAATTTGGGGATTGCTGATTTCAACAAACTTTGATTTTATTTGTTGCAAGACTTCCCAGAACCTCTAATATGCTAATCTGTATTACAAGACTATAAGATCCCAGACACTGGAATTTTGTGTTTGAAACATTTTTTAAAATTAACTAGTGTTCAGTGGAACAACATACTTTGAGAAATGCTATCTCAGGCCAACTCAGAAAGGCTACAAATATAAATTTATTATTTTTTTCTGACAAGAAAAAAGAACTATACTTCAAGCTTATTAGGGGAACCCTTATATTTTATTTTCTTAGGCTCCAAAATCACTGCAGAAGGTGACTGCACCCATGAAATTAAAAGACATTTGCTCCTTGGAAGAAAAGTTATGACCAACCTAGATAGCATATTAAAAAGCAGAGACATTACTTTGACTACAAAGCTCTGTCTAGTCAAAGCTATGGTTTTTCCATATGGATGTGAGACTTGGACTATAAAGAAAACTCAGTGCTGAATAACTGATGCTTTTGAACTGTGGTATTGAGAAGACTCTTGAGAGTCCCTTGGACTGCAAGGAGATCACACTAGTCAATCTTAAAGGAAATTAACCCTGAATATTCACTGGGAGGACTGATGCTAAAGTTGAAACTCCAATACTTTAACCACCTGATGCAAAGAACTGACTCATTGGAAAAGACCCTGATGCTGGGAAAGACTGAAGGCAGGAGAAGGGGATGACAGGATGAGATAGTTGGATGGCATCACTGACTCAATGGACGTAAGTTTGAGCAAGCTCTGGGAGTTGGTGATGGACAGGGAAGCCTGGCACACTGCAGTCCATGGGGTTGCAAAGAATCAAGACACAACTGAGCAACTGAACTATATTTTAAGGGATATGAAGCATCTACTTTGGAACAAAAGAATGATTAGGAGGTTGAAAATGTGCTCTTTTATAAACAGCTGTGTGACCTTGGGTTAACTATCACTTTAATCCTTTCTAATCCAATTTCTCTCCTATAGCTATAAAAGCAGAAATCCCCTGGTCACAGAGGTCTTTGCAGTAGCCAAATATAAATATATTTGAGTAACACAGAATTAAAGAGGATACAAATGTCAGGATGGAAAACCCCAGATTGTCCAGTTAGAAATTCCCTCCAACTTATCCCCCGTTTTGTTCTCTGATTAGTGACCACAGTTTGATGATAGGCTTGCTTCCAGTGTCCCCACAGGCAGAGCGATTTCAAAGGTGCACATTGTTGGGCAAGGCCATCATGGATGTCAGTGATGGGTCCACTTTGTAGGCCTTCCCACTTATGGCTGCATTTATTCAAATGTTCCTTCCCCACCCAGGCCTATGGTAACAATTGAGTGGAAAGAGGCAGGGAGTGATCTTTAAAGAACATGAAGTTATAAAAATGCAGAATAATCCAAATGATCAACTCCAGGGGGCAGGGAGTGTAGTTTGAAAAAAGACTGAAGAGTTTTGGTGAGAATACATGCTCCAAAACATCTTTCACCATTTTTTTTTTTTTCATTTGTATCTTGTTACAGTGAATTCCACTAATTAGAGACTGATTTACTATACGTTGACTTTAGAAAATTGGAAATACCTTTGGGAGGGTTAAAGAACCAAGAAGCATTCATCTGGGGGGTGAATTTCCTCAATCAGGCCACTTTCCTCTTACTACGTGAAGTTACTTATACTCAGGGAACAGGACTGTGATTGGCATTAAGAGGATCTGGTGGCAAGAGGCTTACTGTACTTGGGAGAGGGCCTGGTGGGTAACAGGCACAGAGAAAGTATTCATAAATGGCAGAGAAGTGAAAAAGTGGAAGTATGAAAATAGAAGATGTTAATGATAACTTATTGAATTCCAAATGACTACAAAGGCCTATCCTTTTTCCATTTCTTTTTTCTTCTTTGCTGTATATTCTCCTGCTCAAAGGAACTAGGAAAGCTGAGACTACTGTTAAACTATATCATAGGTGAATTTCTTTTTTGTATGTTAGTAGACTGTAAGCTAAAAACCACCTATTATTGTGATGGCCAAATATCTTCCAAATTCCACAGGGCCTCCTTACAAGAGAAATTGTTTGGGATATAACTTGTTCATGACTTAGAAGTTTCCAATAATATCTAGTCAATAAATATTTACTGGGTACCTCCTGTGAGCAGGTATTGCTAGGTTCTGAAGTTACAGTGGAGACTGAGAGACCGCATCTCTGTTTTCACAAAACTTAATCATCATATTTATATTTCAAAGGTCATTCATGTGCAGAAAGTGGGTTGGAGGAAAACAACATTGGAGCCAGAAGATCATCTTGGAAGCAATTTCAGAAATGTAAGGAAGGAGGAGGTCTATAACCTTCACTGAGCATTTCTGAGTGGAAGGGCATTAGAAAGACTTTGTTGTTGTTGTTCTTCTGTATTTTCAGCAGAACTTGTATTTTGATTAGTGGAATAATGGGCACTCTTTGCCTCTTCGTAGGTTTATAACTGGTTTGGTTTTAATATTCTACACCAACATCTGCTAATCTTTGGCTGAGGAATGGACAGAGAGAGCCCTCAGGCAGAACATTCAGGTGCTGGCAGTTTAAAGTTCTACCCTGCATTGAAGTGATAAGGGTAAGATGGCATGGTTAGGGCACACATATCTACTGTCCCCTATTGGGGCAGGCAGTGACTTTGAGATTCCCCCTACAAGTTCTGGGAAGATCATGGAACCAAGGACATTGTCTTACCCTTGTCCACTTAGACACCTCTCTCAGCCATTTCTAATCAACTATCTGGGTGTATATCACATGATCTGGTGACCCACATTTTGAGAAACACACCTCCAGTCCTTTGCATAGCATTGGTTGAAATAAACAAACCAGCCACATTGATTTAAATGGTAGATATACAGTTTGTTTATGGAACAAGTTTGTTTTCATATTCTTTATCATGTCTGTCTTCATTTCACACTTTTAAAAGTCTGGCTTCTCAGACTCAGAGGTTAGTGAACAAATCGGTGGGTACCAGTAGGGAGGGGGAAGATGGGAGTGGAAAAATAGGGAAAGGAGAGTAAGAGGCAAAAACTATTAGTTATAAAATAAGCTACAAGAGGGACTTCCCTGGCAGTCCAGTGGTTAAGGCTCTGCACTTCCACTGCAGGGGGCATAGGTTTGATTCCTGGTCAGGGAACTAAGATCCCACATCCCACATTCCATGTGGTACAGAAAAAAATAATTTTTTAAATTAATTCATTAAGCTACAAGGATATACTGTACGAGCGGGGAATATAGTGAATATTTTATAATAACCATAAATGGGGTATAACCTTTAAAATTGTGAATCACTATATTACACACCTGTAACTTATATAATATTGTACACCAACTATACTTAAATTAAAAAAAGAAATCTGGCTTCCTTTAGTGCATTATCATTTAGCCATCCTTCCTCTAGGTTCTAACACTTTAGAGTATCAAAGATACTTTGATTCAATTTAGAAAATATTCCTGAGCACCTACCTTGTGTACAACTCTTCCTTGAGTGCTATGGGCACAAAGATGACCAGGAAGAATGCTGGTCCTTCCTTCATAGCATAATTCTTTTAACCTATTCTGATTTATTTGAAATTTATTTAATCTTCTGTTATTAATTCCCTAGTTCTACCCTCTCTAGCTCCCTACTGCCTTTGAAATATAAACTTCCAGGCTATGATAGACTGTTACACTAACAGTCCCTGAAGAATCACACCATTACTAGGATAGCCCCCTCCCACACTGATTCTGAGTTTGACCATGCGACTTAGTTTTAGCCAGTGGACATTATCAAACACAATGTAAGCACAGACTTGATAAGTGCTTGTGCATTTCAATATAGTCTTTTGGAACACTGCCACTGCCACACGGGGAAGTCTGGTTCAGACTCCTTAAGGACGAAAGTTCCTGGAGAGAGAAGTCCAACTGAGCCTAGCATCTAGTGGTCCTCCCAGGAGAATGGAGCCATAAGAGAGCCCAGGCAAGATCAACAGAAGAACCTCCCAGCCTTGCCACAGAATCATAAAAAATAACTATTGTTTAAGCCAAAGATTTGGTTGTTTTGTTATGCAGCAACTGGTAATTGAAACATGTGCCTTATTTTCAAGGCCGTTCTCTGACTCTGTCATGGAAGAATTCCATTTCAGTCCTAAAGGTCTCCAGTCAACTTTCCAAGATGCTATACTAAAGTCTCTTCTGCAAGAAGGAAGAGCCTGGGCTCTGGCATCAAGTGTTTCTTGGCTATGGGGCTTTGGACAATTTACTCAAGCTTTCTAAGCATCAGTTTTTCTGCATTAGAGCAGTGTTTCTTAAAATATAGTCTACTTGCATCAGAAATACTAGGCGCTTTTATTAAATAAAAAAAAAAGTCTTGGGATTTCCCTGGTGGTCCAGTGGCAAAGATTCCATGTTCCCACTGCAGGGAGCCCAGGTTCGATCCCTGGTCAGGCAACTATTAATAGACTCCACATGCCCCAACTAAGACCTGGCACAGTCAAATAGAGAAAATAAATAATTATTTAAAAAAAAATAGTCTTAAGCAGCTATTTTTATAATATCTGGAACAATGGCTATTAAAACAGCTGGAACAATTGCTTATTACTAGAAACAATGTCAACATATATTAACTGGTGAAAGCCTATGATATATTCATATAATGGAACACTCCTCAGCACTAAAAAGGACAGAACTACTGATACATTAACATGATTGAATCTCTTGAGCAAAAGAAGCCAGACACAGAAGAATATATATTACACAGTTCTATTAATACCTATTTTAAATCAGAACAGGTAATACTGATTTGTGATTATCAGATGAAATAAACTAATGAAATCAGAGTAGTGATCACCTGACTGGGAGGTGGGAAGGACTGACTGAAAAGAGGAACAAGGGGGAAGGATGTCATGATGGAAATCTGAATCTTGATTTGGGTGTAGGTAACAAAAATTCAGGCATCTGTCAAAATATTAAACTGTACACTTCAAACCTCTGCATTTTCATATGAAAATTAGACTTCAATTTAAAAAATGGATTGCAGAAATCATGCAGATTTGGGCCTGCTTTATGGGCTGAATGGGCTTCCCTGGTGGCTTCAATAATAAAGAACCTGCTTGCAATGCAGGAGACCTGGGTTTGATCCCTGAGTCGGGAAGATCCCCTGGGGAAGAGAATGGCAATGGCAGCCCACTCCAGTACTCTTGCCTGGAGAATTCCATGGACAGAGGAGCCTGGCTGGCTATAGTCCATGGGGTCGAAAAGAGATGAACACAACTGAGGGGCTTTCACTTTCACTATTGGCTGAATATTTAAATGGCTTTCTCAAACTTATTTCATCTCTTCTATGGAGAAGTTGGAAAGCTGAGAATATATCTCCCTGGTATCCTCAAAGTTAGGCTTCTGGGTGTGAATTAGTTGTGTCAGTTAGGTGTATTCATGAGAGATTTGGGAAGTGGAAAGAAGGTAACTCTATTTTGCCATCTTTCCATGGAGCTTCAGGCCAATAGGTGGGCTCCGACAAATGCTGGCAGGGGCCAGACTCCACACTCTACTGTGGCTGGTTAAGGACAACAGTGAGAGCCTAACAAACAATAGGGGCAGACTGACAGGCCAGCAGACCTCTAGCTCTCAGCTACACTGGAATGACCTTGAGTCCAAAAGCCAAGTGGCTTCCTCTTCTCCAGCCCTTTCAGTGATTTTGTAGTCTTCATTCCTTATCTTAAATCTCCTTCTGTTTGATACACCTGGAGGAGTGTTTGCTTCCTGCACTTGAGACAGGCTAGGGCCTGGGAACCTTTGTTGCAGTGCTGCAATGCTTGTACCTGGACAATCCTTCCTCAGCAACAAAATACAAAGCAACTACATGGGACTAAAAATACCTGCATGCAGTTGGGGCAAATTCTGGATAAAAGATACAAAGAGACTAAAAATAAACCAACTGCCACTTTTGAAGAGCAGGGAACAAAAGCAGGATACTGCGGATGCCCCCTATACTCATCACCTAAGGGGCAGGCAAACCACCTAAGCCACCTCTCTGGCCTGACCCCTGGACACATCTCTACCTTCAACCCAAACAAGGAATAAGCTCCAAGCTTGCCCCCACTCAGGGAGAGAGCAAACAAGGGAACCTGTTTGTTCTTATTTCCCCTGCCACAGTAGGGGCCTCAGTAAAGCCTGGCCTGAATTTCTTACGGCCCCAGAAAAGCCTGGCCTGAATTTCTTGTCTGGCCTCTGATCCTTCTCTTAAGGCCAAGAACCCTGGTCAGTAACACACTGAACCCTACTACAGAGCCCTCCACAACCCAGACCTAATGAAGTAATGATGGAATCTAGTGATTCTATCACAGGGAGTAACTGAGGCTCACATGAGATCTTATAGTTTAAAAGAAGGCATGTGACAGAGTATATGCTCTGAAAGTCAAGTAGCAACTAATTATTGGGGTTACTGATTTAAATTATTGAGATTGTTTAAGTGAGTGAAAGTCACTCAGTCATGTCCAACTCTTTGCAACCCCATGGAGTGTACAGTTCATGGAATTCTCCAGGCCAGAATACCAGAGTGGGTAGCCTTCCCTTCTCTAGGGGATCTTCCCAAACCAGGGATCAAACCCAGATCTCCTTACTGGACAAGAAAAAAATTTAAGAATAAATAGAAGCCTAGGTGTGTGGTACAAACACATACTTCTTTTTGAAACAGGTCAACCAAACTCATTCTTCCCTGCCTAAATTGTCATGGCTTGAGCTACTGCCATCAGGTGAAGCCAAATGTGCTGCCTTAGCCATTGGTCTTTGGACTAGAGACTGGTGAAGGTGCCAAAGGGCACCAGACTAAGGCTGAGCAGAAAGGAAGTTGCCCTAGAACAGTTTGGTTGGATCTCAGCCAACTCTGCCCAACAGCCTTCTGACATTGTCTCTCACATCAGCTCTCTGCCTAATACAGCTCCTTCACCAAAAGGCTTTGAAGTCTCACACCCATGCTTCAGATTAAGTTGGGTTCCTTACTCCCCATGTGCTTTTTCCTTGGAACCACTCTCACAATTGCAATTGAATATTTTATAATTAATTAATACTTCTCTCCCACACTAGATGTAAGCTCAGTGAGAGCTGACATTTGTATATATTGTTCATCATTCTATCTCCGGTGTCTAGTTCAGTGCATGGCACATAGAAGGTACTCAGTGAATTTTTATAAAAGGGCAAACTAACCAATACAAGCCCATAACATCATTGCTAAGCATGGTGGCTCCTTGGAAAAGCATCAACCAGGGCAATCTTAGGTCTTTGTGGTGGAGCATTCAGCTCAGAACTAATTTACCTATTTAACCTGCAGGTTGACAATGTTCAAGATTAAACAAAAAGTAAGATCCTGGCACTTGTGATGGGCAGACAGGAGATTCTAGAGGTCCTGGGGCCACTGCACTGAGAGATTAGATTCAGGTGCAGTTTTTATCTTACTCCCAAAGTAATACTATACATGTTATTTTCACAATGTTTTCTGCACATATCATCCAGACTGTTATGTTAGTATAAAATATATAATCATTTGGTAAATTAGACCAAAGGCATAAGTTCATCATTGTTTTGGAACAATCTAAATTTTATCTCAGTAAAGACTAAACGTGAAACATCTTGGGCAATAGTATGAGCCATATCCTAGAAAACCAATTATGAAAACCTGGGAAAGGAAGAGAAAAACCCCTCAAATTTAGAAACATTTCTGTTAGGCTTAACATCATTGCTAAGCATGGTGGCTCCTTGGAAAAGCATCAACCAGGGCAATCTTAGGTCTTTGTGGTGGCGCATTCAGCTCAGAACTAATTTACCTATTTAACCTGCAGGTTGACAATGTTCAAGATTAAACAAAAAAGTAAGATCCTGGCACTTGTGATGGGCAGAAAGGAGATTCTAGAGGTCCTGGGGCCACTGCAATGAGAGATTAGATTCAGGTGCAGTTTTTATCTTACTCCCAAAGTAATACTATACACGTTATTTTCACAATGTTTTCTGCACATATCATCCAGACTGTTATGTAAGTATAAAATATATAATCATTTGGTAAATTAGACCAAAGGCATAAGTTGATCATTGTTTTGGAACAATCTAAATTTTATCTCAGTAAAGACTAAATGTGAAACATCTTGGGCAATAGTATGAGCCATATCCTAGAGAACCAATTATGAAAACCTGGGAAAGGAAGAGAAAAACCCCTCAAATTTAGAAACATTTCTGTTAGGCTTGCTAAAACTACTTTACTGTGCATAACAACCAGAGGTATCGTGATCTGACAACTGATAGCTTTACAATAGAGCCTTCTCGTTCACATTTGTGAGAAGTTTCATCATGAATACTTTACTGACAAACTGAATTTAAAGCCACATTTTTTATGTTAAAAAGGATCAAAATGTTTTAATATAAATTCCCAGGACTGAAGATTTTAGAAATAATTTTGTATACTCAAAGAAAGGAAAAAGCTATTTAAGATTGCCTAAACTAATTTGGAAAAAAGTACAGTGGGAAATAGAAATTAATCAGCTAGAAGACAATTGCCCTCTGTAATTATGATAAGACTTAATCTGTTAGGAGAAGGCAACGGCACCCCACTCCAGTCCTCTTGGCTGGAAAACCGCATGGACGGAGGAGCCTGGTAGGCTGCAGTCCATGGGGTCGCACAGAGTCGGACACGACTGAGCGACTTCCCATTCAAAGTAAGAAAGACCAGAAACAGATCCTACCGGTTCTCAGGCTTCCTTGTCCATTCTTGCAGGTACCCCACCTGGTGCTTTTCACCCACACCTCAGGTGGCTGCTGCTACAAGGACTGTGCGAGACACTGGGCACACCAAAGGGTCTGAAAAAAAATTAACCAGTTTCTGGTGGCACGCTTGGTAAAGAATCTGCCTGCAATGCGGGAGACCTGGGTTCAATCCCAGGGTTGAGAAGATCCCCTGGAGAAGGGAACAGCTACCTACCCCAGTACTCTTGCCTGAAGAATTTCAATTTGGGCTTAGTTTGTTATTACAAGTACACATTTATCAAGAACAGATTCAGAAAAATCAAATAAACTAACTTTTGTGTGACTGGGAATTTCAAAAGATTTTCATTTACAAGGAAATAGCAGCACCCACATTTTCCACCCAAAGCAAAGTCAGTTCTTACGACAGCTTAGAGCATCCCAGAAAATTCCCTTGGCCCTTCTGAAGTTTCTTAGATCACAGAGTCTCATCTCCAGTGAAAACACCGGCCAGTACCATCCTGCAAATTCTATATACTCCTGCTCTGGAGCCAGAGGAACTAAGTAAGGCTCTTGCTTTCTGTGGGAGTTACTTACACACGACTCCCTTTTCTGAGCATGCTGAGTCTCTAGCCAGTCTCTAGATGGGTGCAAAGAAGAATGAGACCCAATGTTCTCAAGAGACCAGTCACTTGACAGGATATTACTGCTCTGGATTAATAGGTTCAGAGCCTGTAGTACCAACTCCCTGTGAGGATTAGAAGAGAAAATGCACTTAGCCCAGAGCCTGGGAGATGATAGCTGCTCCAAAATGTTAGCCATTATCATCATTATGGAGGTTGAAAATTTTGGAACCTTATCTCTGAAATGATTTGTGATGTAACCTTCATCTCAGAGGCTTTATTTCTAACCTCTTAGAATTCACAGGAATAATAAGCAAATAAACTGGTTTTCAAGGAAACTTTTCTTTCCTTCTAAAGAAAAGGTGGCAGTAGAGGCTTGCATTTTGTTTTTCTCTTCCCACTCTTTACGGTTTTCCTGAAAAATATTCGTCACATGACTGAGCAACTAAACAATTCATCACACACTACCACTGTGAGACATTATGCTGAACACAGAATATTACATAGTCTTGGTTCCTGTAGCACCTGTGACTCAAGGGTAAGGAACCTACTGAACAAATTACACAAACTTTACTAATAATTCAGTGACAAAAGAAGGGCTTACAGAAGCACTATAAAAACACAAAACAGGGTAGGAACTGAGCCAGTTTGACAGGTCAAGAGAATATCCTTGAGCAAGTCATGGTTAAGCAGAATTTTGAAACATGGGTAAGAATTAACTAAACAAAGACTTAGGGAGAGGCTGACGCACCACTGCAAGCAAAGGGAACAGTAGGAGCAAGGACTGTGAAGCAAGGCAAGTTTACTGTTTGCCAGTGCTTGTGTGCATCTTTGGTTTT
>SJYX01000355.1:382978-401900 GCA_006410675.1 Oreotragus oreotragus
TCTGATGCTGGGAGGGATTGGGGGCAGGAAGAGAAGAGGACAACAGAGGATGAGATGGCTGGATGGCATCACTGACTCGAAGAATGTGAGTCTGAGTGAACTCTGGGAGATGGTGATGGACAGGGAGGCCTGGCATGCTGCGATTCGTGGGGTTGCAGAGAGTCGGACACGACTGAGCGACTGAACTGAACTGAACTGATGTCTATATACGACATCTTAAGTCTTTAACATTTGGGGGCTTCCATTTCTTCACATGCAAAATGAAGGTCTTAGAATAAATGATTTTTAGGAAGATTCTAGGAAACTTGTACACTCTTAGGGGATTAACAGAGATGCTTTACCATCTGAGCCACCAGAGAAATCGACAGAAATATACTGGGTATTTACTAGGACTTCCTCTCTTGGGTATACTGTGCTTCTAGGGTATGACCTCCCCCAGCCCCCATGAGCATAAATGATTGGTTTGAGGGTGTGAAATTACTCAACTGGGCCAAGCAGATTTTATCACTGGGGAATTTTAAAGGAAGCAAGTTCCTGGAATGAAGAAGATAAAAACTGGGAAGCTGTATGGAAACCACTTTCTTCCCACGGGGTAGACTAAGCAGAAAGGAGGATTTCAGAAAGAAAAGAATGAAACATATTGGCAGAAAGAAGCTGTCTGGGCACTCGCCCTAAGGCCAGCTATATGTCTGTTCTTATATTACACATGATACCTCTATATCTTTTTAATAAATTCCTTTTTTCTCATAAGCTGGCTTGAATTATACAGTAGATCACTGCAGGTATTATGTTTGTCTAACAACGTGTTTCCCCACCCACTCTTTGGATTTCCTAGGGAATTCCTCCTCTAATTTTCATGAGTAGGATAATACTCCCTTCAAGGGTGAGTCCATGATAATAGAGTAGCCAATCAGGGCATTCTATCTGCATGGCACAATGATTGGTTGGTATGTTGGCATATGACCCAGGGAAGGCCAATCAATGTCTTTGATACAGGAAGTTGGAAAGTTCTTTCCACTTAGCTGGGTAAACTGAGATGATGTGCGTTAGGGACTCAGCCACCATTTTTACTTCTTTGTGAAGAGGCCCTGTCTGCAGAAGGACACACTGAGCAGACACGAGCAAAACCCAGGAGATGGCAGGAGAGCAAGAGAGAAAGACCTCTGCAACACTGAACCTTAGATTCTGCCCTGTCTAAAGCCAAATCCATTCCTAGATTTTCCAGTTATGTTAGTCAATTATTGCTTTGTTTAAGCTAACTAGAATTGGATTTCCATCACTTGCAGTCAAACAGCCATGACTCATGTAAGTTCACTTTTATTAACTTGCCTCCAAAATCCTAACTAAAGGAGCAATATAAGAAAAGACAAGGTTTAGAAAGTCCTGGATTAAGACAACTGTTTGTAAAGAATTAGAAAGACCACTATTTTGGCAGGGGCTCCCAACCCCAAAACTCCTTCCAGTCCATTTTTGGTCTCCATTATGTGTTGAACTGTGTCCTCCCCCACCACCATCCCCCTCCAAAAAAAGATATGTTGAAGTCCTATTCCAAAGTATCTCAGAATGTGGCCTTATTTGGAATTACAGTCACAGAGGATATAATTGGTTAAGATGTGGTAAATTGCAGTAGGATGTGCTCTGAATCTATTAGGACGAGTGTTCTTATAAGATGGCCATATGAAGACAGAAACCAAGAGAGAATATCATATGAAGATGGAGGATTAGAGTGATGCATTTACATACTAAGGAATGCCTAGGGCCACCTACCTAGCAGAGATGCATGGAACAGATTCTCCCCTAAGAGCCATCAGAAGGAACCAAACCTGCCAATTTGGTTGGCAATGAGTTTCTGTTATTTTAAGCCACCTAATTTGTGGTACCTGATCGTGGCAGCTCTAGAAACTAACACAGTCCCCAAATAACGACATGCTATTTGGNCTAGGGCCACCTACCTAGCAGAGATGCATGGAACAGATTCTCCCCTAAGAGCCATCAGAAGGAACCAAATCTGCCAATTTGGTTGGCAATGAGTTTCTGTTATTTTAAGCCACCTAATTTGTGGTACCTGATCATGGCAGCTCTAGAAACTAACACAGTCCCCAAATAACGACATGCTATTTGGAAGACAGCTGAAGGTAAAAAAAAGGTGTTGCACTCACTGCCTTCCATCAAGGTTCTAATTTTACATAGGTCAGAATAACTTGCACGTGTGCTCAGCTGCAAAGTCGTGTCCAGGTCTTTGCGACCCATGGACTACAGCCCCCTAGGCTCCTCTGTCCATGGGATTTTCCAGGCAAGCATACTGGAGTGGGGTGATATTTTCATCTCCAGGGGATCTTCCTGACAAAGGGATTGAACTTGTATTTCCTGCAGTGGCAGGCAGATTCTTTACCACTGAGCCAACTGGGAAGTCTTATCATGGCAGAGGAGATTGCATAACTCAATGAAGCTATGAGTCATGCCTTGCATGGCTAGCCAAGACAGATAGGTCGCAGTGAAGAGTCCTGACAAAACATGGTCCACGAGAACCTCATGAAAAGTATGAAAAGGCAAAAAGATATGACACCAGAAGATGAGCACCCCCCTCTCCAAGGTTGGAAGGTACCCAATATGCTACTGGGGAAGAGCAGAAGGCAATTACTAACAGCTCCAAAAAGAATGAAGTGGCTGGGCCACAGTGGGAATAACACACAGGTGTGGATGTGATGGTGAAAGTAAAGTCCAATGATGTAAAGAACAACAATGCAACCCCTCTCCAAGGTTGGAAGGTACCCAATATGCTACTGGGGAAGAGCAGAAGGCAATTACTAACAGCTCCAAAAAGAATGAAGTGGCTGGGCCACAGTGGGAATAACACACAGGTGTGGATGTGATGGTGAAAGTAAAGTCCAATGATGTAAAGAACAACAATGCACAGGAACTTAGAATGTATGGTCCATGAATCAAGGTAAACTGGACATGGCCAAGCAGGAGATGGTAAGAATGAACATCAATGTCGTAAGAATCAATGAACTAAAATGGACGAGAATGGGCAAATTTAATTCAGATGACTATTATATCTACTACTGTGGGCAAGAATGCCTTAGAAGAAATGGAGTAGCCCTCAAAGTCAACAAAAGAGCCTGAAATGCAGTACTTGGGTGCAATCTCAAAAATGACAGAATGATCTTGGTTCATTTCCAAGGCAAACAATCAACATCACAGTAATCCAGGTCTATGCCTCAACTACTGATGCTGAAGAAGCTGAAACTGACGAGTTCTATGAAGATCTATAACACACACACACACACACAAAAGATGTCTTTTTCATCATAGGGGATTGGAATGAAAAAGTAAAGTCAAGAGATACCTGGAATAACAGGTAAGTTTCACCTCGGAATATACCAGGGCAAAGGCTAACACTTTTGTCAAGAGAACACACTAGTCATAGCAAAAACCCTTTTCCAACAACACAAGAGAAGACTCTACAATGGACTTGACCAGATAGTCAACACCAAAATCAGATTGATTATGTTCTTTATATATATATATAAATTAATTTTTTAATTAAAGGATAATTATAGAATTTTGTTGTTCTCTGTCAAACCTCAACACAAATCAGCCATAGGTATACATACATCCCCTCCCTTTTGAACCTCCCTCCCCTTTCCCTCCCCATCCTACCCCTCTAGATTGATACAGAGCCCCTGTTTGGGTTTCCTGAGCCATACAGCAAATTCCTATTAGCTATCTATTTTACATATGGTAATATAAGTTTCCATGTTACTCTTTCCATACATCTCACCGTCTCCTCCCCTCTCCCCATGTCCATAAGTCTGTTCTTTATATCTGTTTCTCTATTGCTGCCCTGTAAATAAATTCTTCAGTACCATTTTTCTAGATTCCATATACATGTGTTAGAATACAGTATTTATCTTTCTGACTTACTTCACTCTATATAATAGGTTCTAGGTTCATCCACCTCATTAAAACTGACTCAAAGTCATTCCTTTTTATGGTTGAGTAATATTCCATTGTGTATATGTACCACAACTTCTTTATCCATTCATCTGTCAGTGGATATCTAGGTTGCTTCCATGTTCTAGCTATGATTATATTCTTTGCAGCCAAAGATGGAGAAGCTCTATACAGTCAGCCAGAATAAGACCTAGAGCTGACTGTGGCTCAGATCAAGAGCTCATTATTGCAAAATCCAGGCTGAAATTGAAAAAAGTAGGGAAAATAACTAGGCCATTCAAGTATGACCTAAATCAAATCCCTTATGATTATATAGTGGAGGTGACAAATAGATTCAAGGGATCAGACCTGGTAGGCAGTGTACCTAAAAAACTATGGATAAAAGTTTATAACACTGTATAGGAGGCAGTGATCAAAACCAGCCTAAAGATAAAGAGAAATGCAAGAAGGCAAAGTGGTTGTCTGAGGCTTTACAAATAGCTGAGGAATGAAGAGAAATGAAAGGCAAGGGAGAAAGGGAAAGATATACCCAAATGAATGCACAGTTACAGAGACCAGCAAGAAGAGATAAGAAGGCCTTCTTAAATGAACAATGCAAAAAAAAAAAAAAAGAGGAAAACGAAAGAATAGGAAATACTAGAGATCTCTTCAAGAAAAATGGATATATCAAGGGAACAGTTCATCCAAGGATGGCATAATCAAGGACAAAAAATGGTAAGTAACTAACAGAAGAGATTAAAAAGAGGTGACAAGAATACAAAGAACTATACAAAAGAAGAACTATACAAGAAAGGTCTTAATCACCCAGATAACCATGATAGTATGGTCACTTACCTAGATTCAGACATCCTACAGCATGAAGTCAAGTGAGACTTAGGAAGCATCACTACAAACAAAGCTAGTGGAGGTGATGGAATTCCAGCTGAGCTATTGAAAACCCTAAAAGATGATGCTGGTAAAGTGCTGCATTTATTATGTCAGCAAATCTGGAAAACTCAGCAGTGGCCATAGGACTAGAAAAGGTCAGCTTTCATTCCAACCCCAAAGAAGGGCAATGTTGCATTCATTTCACATGCTAGCAAGGTTATGCTCAAAATCCTTCAAGCCAAGATTCAGCAGTATGTGAAATGAGAACTTCCAGATGGACAAGCTGGGTTTAGAAAAGGCAGAGGAATCAGAGATCAAATTGCCAACATTTGTTGGATCATGGAGAAAGCAAGTTAGTTCCAGAAAAAATACCTACTTTTGCTTTATTGACGATGTGAAAGCTCTTGAGTGTGTGGATCACAAAAAAACTGTGGAAAATTCTTAAAGAGATGGGAATATCAGACCACCTTACCTGTCTCCTGAGAAACCTGTATGTAGGTCAAGAAGCAACAGTTAGAACCGGATATGTGATTGGTTCAAAATTAGGAAAGGAATAAGACAAGGCTGGATGTTGTCACCCTTCTCATTTGACTTCTAGGCAGAGTACATCATGCAAAATGCCAGGCTGGATGAATCATAAGCTAGAAGCAAGATTTCCAGGAGAAATATCAACAACTTCAGATATGCAGATGATTCTACTCTAATGGCAGAAAGTGAAGAGGAACTAAAGAGCTTCTTGATGAGAGTGAAAGAGGAGAGTGAAAAAGCTGGCTTGAAACTCAACATTGAAAAAATAAATCATGGCATCCAGTCCCATCATTTCATGGCAAATAGAAGGGAAAAAGTGGAAGCAGTGACAGATGTTATTTCCTTGGGTTCCAAAATCACTGCAGATAGTGACTGCAGTCATGAAAATAAAAGACACTTGCTCCTTGGAAGGAAAGCTATGACAAAGCTAGACAGCATATTAAAAGGCAGACAACACTTTGCCAACAGAGGTCCATATAGTCAAAGCTATGGCTTTTCCAGTAGTTATGTACAGATGTCAAAGTTGGACCATAAAGAAGGCTGAGTGCCGAAGAAATGATGCCTTCAAACTGTGTTGCTCGAGAAGAATCTTAAGAGTCGCTTGGACAGCAAGGAGATCAAATCGGTCAATCCTAAAGGGAATCAATTCTGAAAATTCATTAGGACTGATGCCGAAGCTGAAGCTCCAATAATTTGACCATCTGATGCAAAGAGCAGACTCACTGGAAAAGATGCTGATGCTGGGAAAGACTGAAGGCAAAAGGAGAAGGGAGTGGCAGAGGATGAGATGGTTAGATGGCATCACCGACTCAATGTCTATGAATCTGAGCGAACTCCAGGAGTCAGTGGAGGACAGAGGAGCCTCACATGCTGCAGCCCAGGAGGTGCAATGAGCCAGACATGACTTAGCGACCGAACACCAGCAGAATAACTGTTCTTAGACCACTCTCCTATTCCACTACTCCCGTCTCACAGTTTTCCTCTAAAAATAACTGAAAGCCTAGATGGAAATTCTGATAGGGCAGCCTAGACTAAACTCCAGTGGAACTGGGTTCAGAGCCCAGTTTCCAAGAGGTTCAAGTATTTGAAGAGGGCATTCACAGACTGGCTGCAAGGTGGGAAAACAGAGACAATGAGAACCATGTGCCTTGGCAGAGTGGGGAGCATGCCAGGCACCCAACAGCTGGCACCCAAGGCCCCATTCCCAGCCTTTGTCTGGGCAGTTTGTCTGGCAACCATGCTGGAGAACATGGGACTCATCCTTCTCTATTCCCAACAGCCAACCCCACATTCCAACACTACCTCTCAGGGCACAAGAAAGGGAGAGGAACAGAGAGACAGACAGGAAGTAAAAGAAACTGACATCTTCGTCTCTAGGATAAGACACGTAGACAGAGCGAGAGACATAGCTTGACTGCCTGTTCTCCATGGCAAACTAATAGAAGATGGAGATGGGTGGCACATCACCAGTACTGGATGAAAGGCACCATGCTGAGAGCCACACAGTTTCCTTGAAAGTGGAGTCTCGGAGAACTGGGGAGATGTTCAGAATATGAACTGGTATTTGTTACTCAGATATTTCTCCTCTAGAGGTTTTCTTTGGGAAAGACCATAATCTCCTCTTTCATTCTCTAACTCCTCATTCTACATGTTGGGAGAATCTCCTGATCTGGACATGATGGGCCCTTCCAGTTAATTGTGGGAGCAGCTATTCAGTGTGTTTTCAAGCCTCCTCAAGGGTGGGAGCACGGAGGGAAGACAGTGGGAAGCCACTTTCCCACTGAAAGAGAATAACCCAAAGGGCAACAGGAACAAGTTGTGGCTTTAGAAAAAAAAAATCTTCTATTTGAGATGTCAGATACTTGATTCCCAGNTTCAAGCCTCCTCAAGGGTGGGAGCACGGAGGGAAGACAGTGGGAAGCCACTTTCCCACTGAAAGAGAATAACCCAAAGGGCAACAGGAACAAGTTGTGGCTTTAGAAAAAAAAAATCTTCTATTTGAGATGTCAGATACTTGATTCCCAGCAACAGTTCCATTAAATCATCATTTATTGATTTAGTGTTCAAATGAGGTCAGCTCTAAGGATTAGATCAAGCTGTTCTCGTCCTTCAGTCCAGATGGTTTTGGTGATCGAGATCCCACAGGAAGTAAGTGAATCCAGGTCAAGCCTCTCTGCACAATGCGAGTCTCCCCTAGGCACTGTCAGGGGCCAGCAGCCTTGTCTCTCCTTCTCTCACCCCAACCCAAGCCCGCCCACACCTCAGAGCCTATCCAGCCCCAACTCTTTCCTCACTCACCTGTAAGCCCAACCTGAGCCCTCGGCTTGTAGAAATCTCTGGGCACCTGGCTATAGGGATGAGGGTGCTGTAGGAGAGGATCACATCACACCAAGTTCTTCAGCTTGAGGAAGGCTGGTGTCTCCAGTCACCAAAAATGGTTCTTCAATGGAGACTGTCTTGGGGAGGAGAAATAAAATCCTGGGTCTGGGATTTTTTTTTTTAAAGCATTGCTTTCAGTCTTGGATATACCACTTGAAAGTGTGTCAAATCTTTTTTCTTTCTTAATCGGAGTACAATTGCTTTACAGTTTTGTGCTAGTTTCTGCTGTATAACATGAATCAGCTATAAGCATAGATATATCCCCTCCCTCCTGAACCTCCCTTCCTCCCAGCTTCCATCCCACCTCTCTAGTCATAAGAGCTGAGCTCCCTGTGCTATACATCAGCTGCCCACTAGTTTTTTTAAGTGTATCAGATTTTGAAGGTGGAGTTATCTTTACACATAACCCACTCTCACACCATGCTACGTACCAGCACTGCTGTAGACCTGTGAAATTTAATCAAAAGACCCCAGAGGGGGCATGGTAGAGATTTGGCTAGCTGCTCCATCCCTAGCTTACTTTCAAACTTTTGTGCCCACCCATCTGGGCCTCTGCCCACCCCTCCTCCACCTCACCTCCTCCATGGGCATTTAGAGTTTCATCTTATTCCAGGTACATCTCTTCTGTGGTTTTTTACAGGGTTTGCTTATGGTTGATCAGAAAAACAGGAAAGGAAAAAAAATGACTTAATTTTATCCAACTTTACCATTTCTTCCTTTCTTGTAATACAAGAAAAATTTCAGTGGTCCAGAACTACCAGCATCCTTAGATGTACCAGTGCTTCAGAAGGATACAACCATGGCCACTGCCAGTCTAGTCTCTGCAGATTCCACTTGGTACAAGAGAAGAAAGACAAAGTGAAGGTGGGGATAGTCACAGGCCCATGCTGAGAAGCAATCAGCAGAGGGAGAGAAGAGTAAGAAGGACAGTTCCAAGTATAGCTGGGGCCACCAGTCATTCTCAGGCAACGGTGTAAAGTGCTTCCCTGCTTGTGTAAATGAACAGGATCTTCCCAAAGCAATCACCTGGGAAGGTGAGATCTTTATTTCCACAGAGAAGTCCTGTGTAATAAATACTTAGCAAACCCTCTGCTGCCTATAGGATTTACACAGATTTATATTTTATTATAAAAGTTTCCCTGGTGGTTCAGACAGTAAAAGACTCTGTCTGCAATGTGGGGGATATGGGTTCTATCCCTGGGTTGGGGAGATCCCTTGGAGAAGGAAATGGCAACCTACTCCAGTACTCTTGCCTGGAAAATCCCATGGACGAAGGAGCCTGGCTGGCTACAGTCCATGGGGTCGCAACGAGTTGGACACAACTGAGCAACTTCACTTTCACTATACTTTATTATGCTGAATATCCTTAGCAATGGCAAATCTTTAGCATTTCAGGACACATTTGATGACAGGATCGAGTCATGTAGAGTAAAGCCTTACTAAAGCTGGGCAAATCCCTTTTAGGTCAAAATCTAGGTGAGGTTGGTTTAACAAATATCTTTCTCTTATTTGTAAATTTCCCAGAAGTGAGGAGGCTAGGCTGGCTGGACCATGATCACCATTGCTCACCAGCCAATAGGGTCTTGACACTGTCAGGTCCAGTGAACCAAGTACATTGCCCAGTAGGGTCAGTGTCACTGCAAGAGAAAGTTCTTATCTTTGGAACACCTTCAGTTTTCTGGGTCTGTAGCAGACTCAACATTTGGGTCCTTAATTGTCTCTCCAATCCCCAGCTTTCACCCAGTTCCCCATCAGTGGTATTCTGCCAGTTTTCTTCAACCCTGTCTTCAGGGCTAAACGTGATTCCCCCAGATATCCTACTAAGGCTTGGTGCCTCCTTCCAAATCACTTAAAAAGATAAAGCAAAAAATGAAAGTCCCCTCCCCAATCTCACAAGCCTAGGCTATTCCTAGTGATACCTAGTATGTTTCTTCCCACATGGTTTCTTTCTGGGGACTCAAGCATGCTCTTTTAACTAAATCAATGCACATATTTTGAATGACAGGAAGAATACCCTGCAGTGAGCACAGTGACCCATCACCCTCTGCAGAGCCTTAAATAGGCTATGATTATCTTGGGCCAGGATGGCTTAATTTCTAAGTCTAAAGATCTCTTAGTGCAGCTACAACCTATACCAATCTCAGGTCCTAGCAGAACCGAGGTAGGCTGTGGGACAAGACAGGCTGTTCTGCTGGAATGCTCAAGTGACAAAGTCAGTGGTAACTTCTGGTCCAGCGGCCAAAGGTCTAGGGCCAGGATCTGATCTGAACTTTACCCTGTCCTAGATGAGTCCCTTTGCTCTCCAGCTACCTCACCTGGTAAAGACAGAGATGGAATGAGAGGGAGCCAGTTGTTAAGATGCCCAGGGAACTAATCGGTAATGTAATGGAACAGAGAAAATGGTATTAATTAGCACTCTGCTCAGGGAGCACCCTGAGTCTGGTTTAAAGGAATATGTTGATAAGCTGCCAGATATTCAGGTGGAAAGTGAAAGTGAAAGTCACTCAGTCATGTCTGACTTGTTGCAAACCCATAGACTACACAATCCATGGAATTCTCCAGGCCAAAATACTGGAGTGGGTAGATTTTTCCTTCTCCAGGGGATCTTCCTAACACAGGGATTGAACCTAGGGCTCCCACATTGCAGGTGGATTCTTTACCAGCTGAGCCACAAGGGAAGCCCAAGAATACTAGAGTGGGTAGCTTATCCCTTCTCCAGTGGATCTTCCTGACCCAGGAATCAAACCAGGGTCTCCTGTATTGCAGGCAGATTCTTTACCAACTGAACTATCAGGGAAGCCATTAAGGTGGACAGAAGAACATGTCTANGATTCTTTACCAGCTGAGCCACAAGGGAAGCCCAAGAATACTAGAGTGGGTAGCTTATCCCTTCTCCAGTGGATCTTCCTGACCCAGGAATCAAACCAGGGTCTCCTGTATTGCAGGCAGATTCTTTACCAACTGAACTATCAGGGAAGCCATTAAGGTGGACAGAAGAACATGTCTATAGGTCATATTTGTTGCTTTGCCTGCCCAGTATCTATCTTCTTGTCTTTTGGCATCAGAAGCAATATTTTCTGTGACGTACCACCTCCCCTACCCTCAGTGCAAATGATTTGGGAGCTTGACTCCTTCAGGCTGTAAGAACTGGCATGTGACCCAGGCAAGGACAATCAGAACAGCGAATTCCTCTGGTTATAATCATTGATTTCTGGTTGGGCAAATGACACAACTCAATTCCATGATGCTCAATTCTTTGGGGACACTGTTGGGAACTGTTAGGGAGACTCTGTTCCAGCTGTTCAAAGGATAGGATGTAAGCCAAGAATTGACAACCTCTTGCCACCATCGGTGTGAAGATCCTGGTGAGAATGAAAAAGAAGAACAGACATATGGAGCAAACATGATGCGTTTTAATGACATTATTCAAGTCCACGGATCCAGCTATGCCCAAAGTAAGTTAATTCTCTAGAGTTTAATGATTGATACATTCCCGATTTTGCTTAAGCCTATTTTTTTTCACTTAGTTATACTTACACACACACACACACACAATCCTAACACAACTTCCAATGGGAATGCTTGGGCAACAAAGATGATAAAGCAGGGCTTTTGTTTTGCTGAGATGTGCAAAAGCTGGGATGTTACCTCTAGAATTCTCCTTTTCCACCCTTTCCTCACAGGAATTACTTCTGTTATTTCTTCAACTCTAAGTACTGAACAAATATTTAAGAATACCCATTTAAAAGGGCACAGAGGTATGACTGGCTAGACACACATGCATACCATGGTTCAGATATAATGGAACCAAATGCTTTGTGTTCATGTTCCAGTTTCTCCACTAACTGTGTGAACTTGATTTAGTCTCACAGTTTCTCTAAGCCTAAATATATGTGCCTGTGAGGATGAAAAGAGATAGATAATGTGCATGGAAGTGTTTTGAAATCCATGAAGGAGTAGGAGTTGGGAGTCAGGGAAATCTGAACACTTGCCACCTTGCAAGGCTGCTACATTACAGAAGAAAACATCCTGAGGGAAGAAAGCAGCACTTTATCTCAAAGCAAGGAGGCTGAGCTGGGACACATTTTAGTATCAGCAGATCATGATGCCAAACGGAACTCCATCTTTTTGAATGAGGATTGAGAACAGCTCAGTAACTGATATGACCTCCAGTCTTCCTGTTACCAGAAAGTAAGTTTATGTGTCCAATGTACAGTGAGGCCAAACAATACCAAAATGCGGGAGTTTGGAACAGAGAAAAGTTTATTGCAGGGGTGTGCAAGGAGATGGTGCTCATGCCTTAAAACTCCCAAATCTTCCCCCCAACAAGAGCTCTCAGCAAAGTCCTTTTCTAGGAAAGGTGAAGGAGTATGGTTAGTTGTTGCAGACTTCTTGGTGTCAGAGCCTTTGTTCTCGAGGCCAGGTTATGGTTAGATAACAATGTTCCTATAAATATCCACCAAACAAATGTTATTCTCCATTCTGACAAGAAATGGCGAAGTCCCAAGGCTCAGCTTTTCCCCTGTGAGGTCCAGGTCCTGGCTAAAAAGCTCTCAGTTGAGGGTTCCTTCAGAGCCCGGTCCCCAGACCCTGCCCAGCTGTCATCCCTGAGGGAGCCAGGTGCCCAGGACCTCCCGCCTTCAGCTCCTCAGGCCGCCCAAATGTTGGGGGCCAGGTCCTGCAGATGACATTCTAGGCAGATGGCTGCTGCCATTAGGTCACAGGGGTGGGGTTAGGGGAGAGGTTCACTGTAGCCTCAAGGCCTGGGTCCAGCCAGTGAATGGCTTTGGCGAGAGCTCTAGAGCCCTCCAGGACACAGCCCCCAGCCTGTTCTCTGGGCCCCTCCACTCACTTACTGGCCTGAAGCCAGGGAGAAGGCCAGGATCCGCCTCTTACCTTACTCTCTGCCTGACGACCACCACTCCACTGAAGGTTGGCTGAATGGCCTCACTAAGGTTGCTCCTGGTCAGTTGGTCGCTTGTGGGAGGGGCCCACTGTGGCACCGACCAATGACTGAGCAGGATCATTAACGGTCACTCACTGACGGCTGCTTGGGGGAGGGGCCCACTGAGGAGACAACCAATGGCTGAGCAGGACCACTAAAGGTCCTGTGCTAACTGTTGCCTAGTAGCAGGGTGGGCAGGCTGGAAGGAGGATGGTGGTAATGGCACACAGCATCCACAGTTTGCTAAGGGCCACTCTATTATATTCCCATTGCTTCTCTCTCCTAACCTACCTCTTCCCCAGACACAAGCACACAGTCGAGATTTGCGCCAAGAAGTTCAAACATTCCAAATGGGTAACCAACAGGAGACTACCACCGGGGAGAAAATAATTACATTCAATATAACAGTCATTTTAATCTTTTCAAGAGAGCATGAGAACCTCTTTTAAACATCTAAAATTTTCACAGACCTCTTTCCACATGAAGGCATCTGTTCATTGAGAAAATACTTTATGAATTCAGTGCTACTTTAAAGTGAATTTGTATATTACTCATAACAGTGGCAGTTCCTAATACTTGGAGTCACACAAGAATATGCAAGTCATATGAGGTGCTTGGTGTTCAGTCCCCTCAGGTCAGGGGCAAACAGATGAGACAACCAGGACAGCCCCTGAAGGACTGACTCCTTGCTGTTCCCCTGGCAGCTCCCCACCCCCGCCACTGTCTGGTTTCTGTGCCAATGTTGTTTTCTTCGTATTCTTAAGAAGGGCACTTGCCACTTGCTCCCTCCATCTGAGATTTGCTTGTTTTCCACTTCCTTTTATATTTTTCTTCCTCTCAGGTGGGTGAACAGGAGTTCAAGTTTGTTTTGTTATTTCCTAACCTGGGTCACATTCAGGACTCTGATTAAAGCTTTGCGATTTCACCTTCTGAACTCCCAGAAGACAAAACTCAGAACTGCAAATAGTACCCACTCAGGTTGTCAAGAGATGCAAAAGCTTTTCCTTGATGTACAGCATCAACAGCTTCAAAAAAGCATCCACTTGGGTATCACACTGATTTTTCTCAATGTCTCTGATCACTATCAATTTCAACTGGTCTACCTGACCATGGAGCATTGTGCAGTGAGCAATCACCAGCATAAAACTTCACAAACCACTTTTGACACATTTGATCAGTCGCAGCACCTTCTCTGTACACTACACACATCTTTTACTGTGTTTCAGTTGCATTTTTGCCTTCCTTGAAATAAAAAACATAACATGCTGGAGGGAAAAAAAAGAAAGCTCCGACTTAAGTTGTACATTTTGAAGAAGACACTCAGAGAGTATCCAGGCAGGCTCTTTTCTGGACAGCTTATTAACAGAGCAGCAGGGCCAGAAGGGGCTTGTTGCAAGTGCAATTCAAATGGCAACACACTCCAGTATTTTTGCCTGGGAAACCTCATGGACAGAGAAACTTGGTGGGCCACAGTCCTTGGGTCACAAGAGTCAGACCCAACTCAACAACTAAACCACCATCTTTTAAAAGCCCAAGCCCTCTCCATATTCCCAGACCCACTGCCTTCAGGGCCCTGTCTTCACATCTTGGTGACAGCTGCTGGCAAGTGGTGCCCAGGTCAGAGCTCTGAAAATCCAGGTGTTTGGGGGCTCAGGCTTGCATATGGCTTGAAATCTAAAAATATGGCCAATCATTTTATGGTGCTCCTTCCCCAAGGGTTTCTCCTTGACCTATTACCAAGATTTGGGCTAAGCCCTCACAGGGTGCTGGCACTCTCCCTGGGCTCCCAAGTCCGTAGAACATCTTCTGAGCCCCTCCTGTTGAGAGCTCAGGTGGGCTCCACTGCCATGTTAAGGTTCTGAGCCAAGAAGGAAAGAACAGTCAATGTGATTCTCAAAGAGATTGTGCTCAGTTGCTAAGTCGTGTCTGACTCTTTGTGACCCCATAAACTGTAGCTCCCCCCAGGCTACTCTGTACATGGGATTTTCCAGGAAAGAATACTGGAGTAGGTTACCATTTTGTCTTCCAGGGGATCTTCCCAACCCAAGGGTCAAATCTACATCTCCCGCATTGGCAGATGGATTCTTTACCACTGAGCTACTTGGGAAGCCCCCTCAAGAGATTAGGGACATTGTAGTTTATCACAACACACACAAAAAGTCCCAGCCTAGTCCCATTTCTGACCTTGTAATTCCCAGAAATCCAGATAAGAAGGTAAGATGGTATGGGACTAGGTGGGGCCCATAATCTGAAGCTCATGGGCGTGGGTGTCAATGCTGTAAGGTGGGGGCAAGGGTTAGTCACTAAATTCCAACTGCTTGACTTCTTATTCCAATTGCTTCTTACAAATATTCCAATCACAGAGTTTATCTTTCCTAAAAAAAAAAAAATCCTACTAGACCAAGTACCTGACAAATATGATTTGTAGAATAACACACTACATGCAATACTTTTTTGGGAGTGGGAGGTATGGAAAGTTCAATGTCCAAGTCAGTTTGAAAAGCAATAAGTAAAACAAAGACAGTTTCAGCTACAGGACTCCTCAGAGCTTCTGCTATGTTAGTACTCAACCTGCACTAGAGACTGCTACACTGTCTACACCTGTATTAAGTTGGCTTTTCAGGGAAAAGGGCTTCCCTGGTGGCTCAGACAGTAAAGAATTTGCCGGCAGTGTGGGAGACCCAGGTTTGATCCCTGGATCACGAAAAGCCTCTTGACAAGGGAACGGCAACCCACTCCAGTATTCTTGCCCAGAGGAGCCGGGCAGCCTACAGTCCGTGGGATCGCAAAGAGTGGGACACAACTGAGCAACTAACACTTTCTTTTCACTTTTTCAGGGAAAGCATTCTATGATGCTAGTGTACAACAGAACATGCTCTGGGAAACATTACAGCAAACCTAACGTAATCTAATTAAGAGGTGAAGCAGTGCTCTCACCTAGAATCCTGAAGAGAGGCAAGGGTAGAGGGAAGCCACTTAGGCAGTACCATGAGCAGGCCTTGAATTCCTCTCCATCTGTGGCACTTCCTTCCACAGGCCCCAACCACATCATAAGTAAGTTGCTTGTGTGTGTCTGTGTGTTTTAAGGGAAGGTGTAGAGGAGTAGGACAAAGGGGATGCTTGATCTTTTATTTGCCTTGCAGCTGATGAAAAATAATGGCAGTTGCACCTGAGGTTCTTAATATAAGTAAACATATACACACACAGAAACAGGTATATAACTATAAAAACAAAATCGTGCAAGTTATTTGGAAATAAGAGGAATACCCATCATGTCCCCATCCTAATTCCTGTCATCATTTATATATGTCTTCAGTGCTCTTCTAGGGATAGCTTTTTATGTCACTGTCATTATCATTTTAATTCTCGTATTCCTGGCAATGGAAAAAAGCCCTGATTTTCCTCCCTACTTCTGAATTTGTCTTTCCAGAGGTGGAAAAAGACAGAATCACGATGGAAAGCATCAATGGACATTGCACATCCTCCTTTCTTCAAGCTGACCCCCTAACCTTCCTCCTGTCCACAGCCCACATGGTGTTCCCACGGCCAGTTCTCCTCCCTCTGTGTTATCATCCTGGAACACTTCTTCCAGCCCAAGAATACCACTAGCTAAAATGATAAACGTTTGCCCAGTATTCGTATTAACTTTGGCCTTCCAGGTACAAAAGTCTTGCCTTTGTCAGGAAACACGTGTTGAGCTGAATCCACTCTTGCCCACTCAGTTCTTTTTATTTATTTATGGCTGTGCTGAGTCTTCCCTGCTGTGCAAGGGCTTTCTCTAGTGTGTTGTGGGGCTGCTCTCTAGTTGCACGGGCTTCTCATTGCGGTGGCTTCTCCTGCTGCAGAGCACAGGCTCTAGGGTGCATGGGCTCCGTAGTTGTGGAGCAGGGGCTTAGTTGCCCCGTGGGATGTGGAATCTTCCCAGACCAGGAATCAAACCTGTGACCCCTGCATCGGCAGGCAGATTCTTAACCACCAGGGAAGTTCTGTCCACCCTATTCTATACCATGATCCTGGAAGATTTTGGATGGTGAAAGAAGGTGGTGGGCAAGCAGTAATGTAGGCTATTCTCCCAAGAGTATTCAGGGAACTAGGTAATGCAGTCGAGAGTAGACAACTGTTCTTTCTGCCTTCCCAGTGTCTTTTCTCTTTGTAAAAGCATTCAGATTTTCCTTCAGGAACCACTTTTCCCATTCCTCTCAAACTACACAGTTTGGTTGAGGCTGACATCCCTACCACTCCAGGGATGAGACTAGGACCCAGATCTGGTCATTTTGGAGTCAACCAGAGGGAGACACAATTCTGGAGGTTTTTTTTGTTTTTGTTTTTGTTTTTAATAATGGGTAGAATCTCTCTGACCACAAGATCGCTAAGAACTGAATGTTAAAGAGAATGTCTGATGGAGAAGAAACACTGAAAGCAACACTGGGAGAAGGGAGATAGTGGAGTTCTGATGACATGCAGGTGCTTACATGGTAGTCTTGTAACACTGTGGCATGATGACACTGGAGCTCTTCATTTGGATTGGTGCACACAGTAGCTGAGCAGTGCTGAGCCCTGAGGCAGCCTGCCTGCTCTCTTCACCCTGACCAGGTGGGTCCTGCTAGGACATGGTGAACTTCACAGAGATGCCTGTAGGCACTCTTTTTAACTCTATAGCATGTCATGGGGCAGTGTGACCCCAACCCATGTACAGGTGCTGCATCTTGCCTCCAGTCTTCTGGCTGAGTCCATCCAAGTATCAGATATAAAGATAAACCCTATGATCCATGGAGACACGAACCTGTTAGGTAAAAGACTGCTTTGAATCCTCATCAGGGGTTTAACAGCTAAAAAGAACCCTAAGCATTTAACAGATAACCATTTAATAAGTCCTGTCAGTACGAGGGTAGACAGCAGCTATTTCCCATTTTACAGATGAGGTAAAGGATCTGCCCAATGCCATGTGGCTACAGACTCAGCTATTTAATAAGATGCAAACACAGTCTCATTCCTAAGCCTGTTACTTCCACAGTGCTCTACTGAAACTCAAGAAGCCAAAAGCTTTCCTCACAAATGACTGAATTCATCTTTTTTTTAATAGTCTTTCAAAAATACATTTTAAAACCACAGCCACACCAAATTGTAAAAGATCAACCTACTTCACATCAAAACAGGTTAACACAGAGAATTAAGCAATAACTGAGGGTGTGAAGTGTGAAGAAGGCACCCAGGGGTGTATGAGAACCTGTAGTTGAGGATGCCCCATAGGCTGGGGGAGTCCTTCCAGAGATGCTGAGGCTCTAACGTTACAGAGGTGGCTCAGTGAGGGGGGGAAGACTTACATGGTTTTACTTTCTAGGCCTCTTATGACAGTGTCACCAAACCACACATGTTAAAATACAGCCATGTAGCAAATTTCTGAAAGGCTCTTTATAATTTTGCCTTTTAAATTGTTTGGTTGGCCAAACAACTGGCCATATATGACTGGCAATAATTCCTTGCAATTACTATGTGTGCCTGGATATATATGTGAAGAAACAAACCCGTTTATATTGTTTTCAACATTTTAAATTTGGAAATGTTTCATTTTGTGGATATTTATTTTTGCTCTTTTTCTTTGTCAACTTGAAGGCAGTATTTTTTATTTTTTGTTAAGCCTTCCCATTGGTTCTTCAAAGCTTACAGATATTAGGCACAATGCCTTTAATTGCCTAACAGGTAAAACAGCAGAAAAGTGGAAACAGAGCATTGACAGAGAGAGGAGAATTTGAGAAGTATGGGGAGCCAAGTGTACTCAGCATTTAAAACAACCTGAGGTCAGTTGTCATGACCTGAAATTGGATCCCTCCAAGCAACAAGCCAGGCACCATTTCAAAATATATGGTCCCACCAATATCTTCCCTTAAAGACTAAAGTGATATCTTCAGGAGTCCTACCATCCAAGATGCACCAGGAATAGGCACCTGCCTTGAACATTCCTCTTCCTCTGGGGCAGCATCCACTCCCAAGAGGAGACCAGTTAACCAGATGGCCACCAGTGAGTCCAACAGCAGGTCCACCACCCTCAGGACCGGGTGGTGACAGGGTGTTCACAGAGTAGACACATGAAGCTGACAGATGTGTCATTGTTGGGCTACTTCATTAAAGTCAGTCTCTGATTTCTAGAAATTCACCTACCTTCATCAGTTTGAACACATGATTTCACAAATCACAGGAGAAATTATTAGCAAACTAATCAACCTGAAATTTTTAGATGTAAAGCTC
>SJYX01000355.1:402000-471667 GCA_006410675.1 Oreotragus oreotragus
AGAGGGTTGGGAATGGGCGGGTGGGGTGGGGGGGAACACAGGAATAAAAAGTGTCTAAGAGATTTCAGCGATACAGCTTAATGTTATGAGGATGGGAGTGGCATGGAGGAGGCAATGAAGGTCATCTTTTTGGTTTTGGAGGCACCCAAACCATGAAACTCTGATGGAGTGCAAATTACATCTCCCCTACTCTGGAGTCGGGTGAAGAGCAGAGGTCCAGCCTGGGTACAAGGCCTCATATATCCACCCTGATTTCTCAGAAGCAATCCAAGTGTGCAGAAGTGAAATACTTACGCCATAACAGCTGGTCAGTAGCTGAAATGGGCCAGAAAGCAAGCTGGGCCTCTTACCTCCCAAGATGAGCATCCCCGCCCCCGCAGACTTAACACAAGGGCATCAGCAGAGCAGGATCCACATCTAGAACCACCAGTATCAGAAGAACCAGGAAGACAGGAAGTGGCCCATGTGCCAAAAGCTCTGCCCCAGTCCATCTACAGATGCTGACCAAAGGCCAGCGCCTCAGGCATGGAGTCAGGCTATTTAACTATTAAGGGCCAAATGAAAAACATGGATTAGGGAAGCCCTGGACCTAGGCTGCTCTTGACAAATATGACAGCTCTATTTGCTTGAGTAAAGGAGTGACATGGCTTGGCCTCTGTAAGAGGTCAAACACTGATAAATTTCCCACTCAAATGGCTTCCTAGACCTAGTCTACCAGAGTACAGAAAAACTGTGCTTGCCTACTGACATTCCTCTTAACTACTGGTCACTTCTAAAGAACAGGCCAGGGTAATCTAAACATGGAAACTCTGACTGAAGGCAAGTTACTTCTCCACTCTGGAGTCAGATGAGGAACAGCAGAGGTCCAGGCTAGGTGCAAGGCCTGTGATGCTGCTTTTCTATCCATCACAGACTGTTATGATCACCTACCAGCACATTCACACATCTCCAAAAAAGCACCAACAGGTAAAGTCAATGAGGCCCCACATTCTAATACACCCACCATGACCAATACCCTGGAAAATCCACTTCTGCACCCTGCTTTGGCCCCGTCACCTCACCAGTTGCATCCCATCCCCACCTCAGGCATGGCCAAAATTAAAGTAATCCCTTAGTTCCCTGGTGTTTCCTTTTCTCCATCTACCTGCGATTTTGTCCACTTCCTTAGGCCTCCTCTACTCCAATCGTCTACTTTCTTCCCTGCCTTTTCATACCCTTATCTCTTCCACTTGGTCACCTCAAAACTAACTGTCAGCACTGGCCTTACCCAGGAGCCTCCCAACACAGAAGACCTAGTGGGATGGCTACCTCACCATTTTTCACTGTGGAGTGACAATGAGAGGACAGGCACCACAGTGCTACCAAAGTTTGGGGGCTTTTTGGTTGGGTGTGTAATCAATGATGTCCTTCACCACTTTTTATCAGAAAAGATAAAAACAAACAAACCAACAAGGTTCAGCTGCCCTCTGAGGGTAATCTGGATTTCAGCAGTGCCTCCTGCTCTTTCCCCATCCACACATCATGTTGCAACACCCTAGCCTCTCCCCCCCAACCCCGATCCTTATCAACTGTCTTGTTGAATATGGTAAATAATGATGGAAGGAGGCGGGCTGGTGTTCACCCAGAATGTAACAGAGAAGGATGACAGAAGACAGAAGCAGGGCTTGGAACATGATAGGAAGGAAAGGCCATGATTCTGTTATGATCCCTAAAACGTGTATATACCTTAAAAAAAAAAATTACTAGTCTTATTGAATTCAGACTGATCTGTCTCTGTCTACAGAGGGAAGTAAAGGAGTCATGATAGAAAGCTAAGCTCAAAGTGCTGGAATCTCCCATCAAATTATACTAGGGGTAGCTGCACCAACCAGCAGCTAAGCTAAGAACAAGGCAGAGACTGCAGGAGCTGAATGTCACTGAGAAGTACCAGTACTCTCTGCCCAAGGAGAGCTGTTGCTTCTCTCCGGCACCTGAGAAGGAGCCTGCAGCAGCCTGCTTAAATAAATATTAATATTAAATGTGTCTTCCTATTGTCTACAGCATCACTACTACCACTCCAGAAGCAGCTATACCAGTCAGAGGGCTGGAGACCACCAGACACTTTCATGTTGACAGCAGATGGAGGCTCACATCCCTTATACTAGCTGTAATGTTCTGCCTGGTGTCTACATGTCACCCTAAACTGACCAACAGGACCCATTTCCCAATCTTGTTCCAAGGGACAGAAAGTTCCTGCTGGACACAGCCAAAGCCATGTGGTTCCTCAGTTCTATATCTGAGCATGGGTGGATCCGGGTTCAAACGTCAGCAGCATTAAATTATTTTGCTAACAAAGGTCCGTCTAGTCAAAGCTATGGTTTTTCCAGTAGTCATGTATGGATGTGAGAGTTGGACATAATGAAAGCTGAGCACCAAAGAATTGATGCTTTTGAACTTCGTTGTTAGAGAAGACTCTTGAGAGTCCTTTGGACTGCAAGGAGATCCAACCAGTCCATCCGAAAGAAAATCAGTACTGAATATTCATTGGAAGGACTGATACCGAAGCTGAAACTCCAATACTTTGGCCATCTGATGTAAAGAACTAACTCATTGGAAAAGACCCTGACACTGGGAAAGATTGAAGGCAGGAGGAGAAGGAGATAACAGAGGATGAGATGGTTGGATGGCATCACTGACTCGATGGACATGAGTTTGAGCAAGCTCCAGGAAGGAGCATGACAGGGAAGCCTGGCATGCTGCAGTCCATGGGGTTGCAAAGAGTCGGACAAGACTGAGCGACTGAACTGAACTGAACTGATGTGTGGTAGGCATAATTTTCAGATGTCCAAGAGTCCTGGCCCCAGCTATTCAAACACTAACCTAGGTCCTGCTATGACCAGATGACCTTAAGATAAGTTATCACAAGAAGCCAGATTTAAAGCACGAGAAGGATTCAATGTACCATTGCTGGCTTGAAGATGGAGGGAGCCAAGTTACAAGGAATGCAGGCAGCCTCTACGTATAAGCTGAGAGTTGCCTGCAGCTGACAGCCAGCCAGAAACAGGAACTCCAGTCCAACAATTCTGCCAACGATCCAAATGTGGTTGGAAACGTATTCCTGCCCGGAGCCCAGCATCTTGGCATTAGCCTTGTGAAGCCATAACCTGAGAATCCAAGCAAGCAGGCCAGGACCTCTGACCTACAGAATTGTGGATGATAAATGGTACTACTTTAAGCTACTAAGTTTGCGGTAACTGGTTATGCAGCAACAGCAGTCTAATACAGCATGCAGAGCTCTAAGTAGACAACCACAGTTCAAAATGGCCTGACCTGTCAGTGTTAGCTCCCCACTCCACATCCTTCCACATCCCCAGACACAAGAGCACAACCTTCCTCTGGACCCTCTTTACTGAAAAAATAAAAGGATACCCAGAGACCTGGGGAGGTAAAGACCATGCTTTACTTCCAAAGGCCACCCTAGGTAGACAATATCATTTGGAGTCCTAATAGAAAAATCAGATATTTCCCCTACCACCGATAACTCTGAACCCCCTATACACACCACTTGTCGCCTCTACTAGCAGCAGGTACAATCACCACAAGTCCTGAGTGTTCCTGCACATTCCTGCTGGGGAGGCTTTTGTCCTGGCCCTTTCCTATCACTTGTTCACAGCAAGCAATCTTGAGGGGTGAAGTAATGTCCCTATCTGGAACAAAGAGCAGGCTTGTAAGAGGTGGAGTTCCCACGTGTGCATGCTCCTTGCCTGTGATGCAAACCACCGGTGTGCATGGCATACCTGCAGACTCTCCAAATCTTGTGGGACTTGGAGAAAGAAACCAGTGAAGCTCATGCTGCTTCCTGTGCTCTGAGTAATAAAGCTTTTTGTCTATGACACGAGATTTTCATGTTTTCTGTAGTATCCGTGAAACAGTAATAATCTAACATACTAGCTTGCAAATAGCATAAAACTCCAGACTCTGATACTTAGATCTTGAAATCAGGAGAGCTAATATCTCTATGTTGTCAAATTTCAAAAGGAACAAAATATCCTTTTTGAATTTCTCTTGTGGGGATAATCAAATCTACATCACTGGGCTATTGGGAGAATTAAATGAGAACATGCATAGCACACCTGAGATACGGAAAATACTCAATAACTTTAGTTGGATCCTTGCACTCCCAAGTCATTCATTCCCTTAAAATCCACATACAATGAACCAGATGGGGAGCAGTGTATCTCCAAGATAGAAGTCCATTCAGAAGACAAGGGATAAAATAGTCTAACACACCAATTTCTGACATTTGCATTACATGGCACTATTCATAAAGAGCTTCCACTCATTGTATCTCATTTAATCCCTACAACAGAAACCAAGATTCAGGGGGGTCAGTCCTTGCAGAAGGAACTGTAACAAACTCCAAAGGTCTGGAAAATAGCCATACGGCGGAAGCCCAAGGATGTGGGCTCAGGAAGCAGTGCTAAAACCCAGCTGTGATGCTGCAGCAGTCCAACTGTGTCCCGAAGGCACATTCTTGATCCAGGTAAGCCGAGGGAGCTCCCATGGTGACTTGGCCTCCTGAGGAATGTCTGCCCTGGAGAAATGGCTGAAAACCACAAGGTAGAGAGACGTCCTTTGTTCGGATATCCTGATTGTTTTCAAATGGGAAGTTGGAAAGTCCTGGATGAATCTGGTCCCTTTGGTTCCTTGGCAGCTTATGCGTTGTCTAGAAGCCTTTGGGCCTTTCATCTTCTGACAATGTCACTTGAGGGTCTTGCTAAGGTTGGAGAAGCCAATGCCAACACAAGTCATCAGCACTTTATCCCCTCCCTTGAGTTCTTCACCACACGGTTTGGTTTCGATTTTAAACATAATCTGGAAAAAGCTCTTCAAATGCCGTAAAAATTCTATCCTAAAAAATAAAAATTTAAATTTAAAAAAAGGAAGGGGTAAAAAAAGGAGGGAGAAATGAAAGAGGAATTCGATTTTACAAAAATTCTCCTCCTCTGCCAACAACCTAGAACTGAATTTCCTGGATCAGGAGGAAAGACTGAAATTAAGAAATTCTCATCAAAGCCAATTAAATAGCATTTATTTACAGCTTGCTAGATTCCAAAGATGATTTTAGACAGCTTGCAGAGGTGCACACTAGACAAACTCAGTAGATAAATGAAAAGTAGGGAGGTTAGTCCTACAAGCACATTAGAGTAGACATGGGTATGGCATTAATCTTCAAGTGGTTCATACAGAGAAACACATGCTTTGATGATTCACAGTATCATGAAGCTAAAACCAAGCAGAGTGACTGCTGCTGATGCTGAAAGAGAGAAGCTACCCTCTCCACTGTTGGATCTTGACAGGCCCTTCATTCATTCAATAAATATTTACAGAGTGCCTACTATGTGCCAGGCACTATCCTTGGTGCTGGAGACATTGTCGTCAACCAAAACTCCCTTCTCTCATGAAGCTTTCAGGCTAGTGGGGCAGACAACATAAATGTCCTTGAAATATATATATATATATATATATACTTTCTCCATAATCAGAAATTTAAATAAACAAGGCAGATGAGAAGGAAATGTAGGTATAAAATATCTGTGTGTATATGGTAGAAAAAGTGAAAATGTTAGTCTCTCAATCATGTCCAACTCTGCAAGTTCATGGCCTGTAGCCCGCCAGGCTTCAATGTCCGTGGAATTCTCTTGGCAAGAATACTGGAATGGGTAGCTATTCCCTTCTCCAGGGGACCTTTCCAACCCAGGGATCAAACCTGGGTCTCACCCACTGTGGGCAGATTCTTTACCCTCTGAGCCACCAAGGAAGCCCCATATATGGCAGAAGGCAATAAATAAGGTGACCAGGGACGTGCTCACAGTAAACATGGAGAGGAGTTCCAAGGAGCTCTCTCTTGTCATCTCCCCTAAGACAGAGTGATGGCTTCACCCCAAGAATACTGTGGGAACAACAATTCTGTAGAAGGACCCTGGTTCAGGTATGCAGTCTTCTACTGGTCTGGCCTAGCAGATCCGGCACCACTCCAGCAGACTGATCATAGGACTGACCATAGTCTACTCAACAAGCAACTTCCTGAAGGTTTCAATCAACTGGCAACTGGTGAAGAGAAAATGTCCATGTTGGAGAGCCCAGAAATACAGGCCACATGTCCCCCTCCTCCCTTAACCAGGCCTTGTCTCCCCAGGTAATTCCTCATCCCTGGTGACTCTTACCAGCTCAATTTGGGAAACTCTGGTTTAGTTAAGAACAGACAATCTGCACGTCTTTCATGAAGTACTTCGGCAACCTTGCGTTGTGCTGCCTCCTAATCAAACTGTCCAAACGCTTGCCAACCAGAGTGTATGTGGAATCACCCCAGGAGCTTTCAAAATACTGATCCTGACATGCAGGACCAATGGAACAGAACTGAGAGTCAAGAAATGAGCCCACACATTTATGGTCAACACGGGGGAGCCTGGTGGGCTGCCGTCTATGGGGTCACGCAGAGTCGGACACGCCTGAAGTGACTTAGCAGCAGCAGCAAGTTTCTAAAAGGTGCCAAGGTAATTAAATGAGGAAAGAATAATCTCAACAAATGGTGTTATAACAACTTCACACACAGAAAGACGAAGCTAGGCCCTTTTGTCATATCACACACAAAAATCCACTCAAAACAGATCAAAGACCTGCATGCAAGAGCTAAAGCTATAAAACTCACAGAATAAAACATAAGTGAATATCTTTATAATCTTGGGTTAAGCAATGATTTCTTAGATACAGAATCAAAAGCAGAGTGATAAAAAAGAAAAAATAGATATACACTGAACTTCATCGACATTAAAATCTTGTCTGGACATTATTAAGAAAGTAGAAAGACAACATCCAGAAAGGGAGAAAATATTTGCAAATCATTTACTTCATAAAGGTCTGGTGTCTAGAACATATAAAGAACTCTTACAACTCAATAATAAAAAACCAAATAACCTAATTTTAAAATGAGCAAAGGATCTGAATAAAAATTTCTCTAAAGCAGATATGCATACAGCATTAAGCATGTGAAACTCAACATCATTAGTTATTACAGAAACACAAATAAAAATCACTATGACATACCACTTCACAAACAAACAGAAAGGCTGAAAAAAACAAGGTAATAACAAAAGTATGGGTGAAGATATGAAGAAACTGAATCTTCAAACTCTGCTAGTAGATATGTAAAATGGTACCACCACTGTGGAAAACAGCCTGGCAGTTTCTCAAAATGTGAGACAAGGAGTCAGTTGTTTGATCCTACAGTTCCACTCAGGTATATACACAAGAAAAATGAAAACATATATCCAGACAAAAACTTGTATACAGCATTAATTCATAACAGTCAAAAAGTACAAACAACCTAAATGCCTATCAACTGATGAACAGACAAACAAATTGTGGTTTATGGAATATTATTCAGCCATAAAAAGGAATGAAGTATTGATATATGGGATAATATGAATGAACCTTGAAAACATTTTGTTCAGTGAAACAAGCCAGTCACAGGGAATCACATATTGTTTATGTCTATATGTACTGGACAGAACAAACAAATCTATTACAGCAGCAGAAAGCAGATTAGGAGTTGCCTGGGGCTGCGAAGGTGGGAAGAGAGGAATTGGGAATAACTGTAAATAGGTAAGACCTTCGTTCTGGGGTGGTGAAAATGTTCTAAAATTAGACTGTAGTTACATTTATATGTCTCTGTGAATAAACTAAAAACCCACTAAACTGTAAATAAAGCTGGTTACAGGACTGGAAAAGGTCAGTTTTCATTCCAATCCCAAAGAAAGGCAATGCTAAAGAATGGTCAAACTACCGCACAATTGCACTCATCTCACACGCTAGTAAAGTAATGCTCAAAATTCTCCAAGCTGGGCTTCAGCAATACGTGAACTGTAAACCAAGATGTTCAAGCTGGTTTTAGAAAAGGCCAAATTGCCAACATCCACTGGATCATCAAAAGAGCTAGAGAGTTCCAGAAAAACATCTATTATTGCTTTGTTGACTATGTCAAAGCCTTTGACTGTGTGGATCACAAAACTGGAAAATTCTCAAAGAGATGGGCATACCAGACCACCTCACCTGCCTCTTGAGAAACCTGTATGCAGGTCAGGAATCAACAGTTAGAACTGGACATGGAACAACAGACTAGTTCCAAATAGGAAAAGCAGTACATCAAGCCTGTATATCATCACCCTGCTTCTTTAACTTATATAGAGAATATATCATGAGAAACGATGGGCTGAAGGAAACACAAGCTGGAATCAAGATTTCCGGGAGAAATATCAATAACTTCAGATATGCAGATGCCACCACCCTTATGGCAGAAAGTGAAGAGGAACTAAAGAGCCTCTTGATGAAAGTGAACGAGGAGAGTGAAAAAGTTGGCTTAAAGCTCAACATTCAGAAAACGAAGATCATGGCATCCAGTCCCATCACTTCATGGCAAATAGATGGGGAAACAGTGGAAACAGTGGCTGACTTTATTTTGGGGGGCTCCAAAATCACCATAGATGGTGACTGCAGCCATGAAATTAAAAGACGCTTGCTCCTTGGAAGGAAAGTTATGACCAACCTAGACAGCATATTAAAAAGCAGAGACATTACTTTGTCAACAAAGGTCCGTCTAGTCAAGGCTATGGTTTTTCAAGTAGTCAAGTATGGAAGTGAGAGTTGGACTATAAAGAAAGCTGAGCGCCGAAGAATTGATGCTTTTGAACTGTGGTGCTGGAGAAGACTCGAGAGTCCCTTGGACTGCAAGGAGATCCATCCAGTTCATCCTAAAGCAGATCAGTCCTGGGTGTTCACTGGAAGGACTGATGTTGAAGCTGAAACTCCAGTACTTTGGCCACATGATGCGAAGAGCTGACTCTGGAAAAGACCCTGATGCTGGGATGGATTGGGGGCAGAAGGAGAAGGGGATGACAGAGGATGAGATGGTTGGATGGCATCACCTACTCAATGGACATTAGTTTGGGTGAATTCCGGGAGTTGGTGATGGACACGGAGGCCTGGTGTGCTGCGGTTCATGGGGTCGCAAAGAGTCGGACACGAGTGAGGGACTAAACTGAACTGAACTGAAAGCTGGTTAAAATTTTGTGTAGTTAAGAAAAAAAAAGAACTGATCCTTGGCTCCCATCCTCACATTGTATTCCAAGCTAAGTCTAAAGTCTATTGTCTTTTCCATCTCCTAACCCTCTGTCCTCATTAATCTAGACAAAAGAGGGAAAAGGCAAAAAGGGGAAAAGAAAGCCTGAACAACTGCATATCCTTTCTGCTTGAGACAGGGGTTACAAAACGGAACAGTAACCACCCTGGAAAGCAGGGTGATGAGTGTACACTCTGTCTCTTATACACATCTTATTTATTTATGGCTGTGCTGAGTCTTCCCTGCTGTGCAAGGGCTTTCTCTAGTGTGTTGTGGGGCTGCTCTCTAGTTGCACGGGCTTCTCATTGCGGTGGCTTCTCCTGCTGCAGAGCACAGGCTCTAGGGTGCATGGGCTCCGTAGTTGTGGAGCAGGGGCTTAGTTGCCCCGTGGGATGTGGAATCTTCCCAGACCAGGAATCAAACCTGTGACCCCTGCATCGGCAGGCAGATTCTTAACCACCAGGGAAGTTCTGTCCACCCTATTCTATACCATGATCCTGGAAGATTTTGGATGGTGAAAGAAGGTGGTGGGCAAGCAGTAATGTAGGCTATTCTCCCAAGAGTATTCAGGGAACTAGGTAATGCAGTCGAGAGTAGACAACTGTTCTTTCTGCCTTCCCAGTGTCTTTTCTCTTTGTAAAAGCATTCAGATTTTCCTTCAGGAACCACTTTTCCCATTCCTCTCAAACTACACAGTTTGGTTGAGNTGTGCTGCGGTTCATGGGGTCGCAAAGAGTCGGACACGAGTGAGGGACTAAACTGAACTGAACTGAAAGCTGGTTAAAATTTTGTGTAGTTAAGAAAAAAAAAGAACTGATCCTTGGCTCCCATCCTCACATTGTATTCCAAGCTAAGTCTAAAGTCTATTGTCTTTTCCATCTCCTAACCCTCTGTCCTCATTAATCTAGACAAAAGAGGGAAAAGGCAGAAAGGGGAAAAGAAAGCCTGAACAACTGCATATCCTTTCTGCTTGAGACAGGGGTTACAAAACGGAACAGTAACCACCCTGGAAAGCAGGGTGATGAGTGTACACTCATAGAATAATTCCTCACTCCTCTGCTCTCTCTTCCACCTTAAATCATGCTATTTCATTTCCATCTTAGCAGCAGCAGCATTCTTCCCCTGCTGGCTTTCCCATTTTACTGCTAAGTCACTTCAGTCATGTCTGATTCTGTGAGACCCCATAAACTGCAGCCCACCAGGCTCCCCCGTCCCTGGAATTCTCCAGGCAAGATCACTGGAGTGGGTTGCCATTTCTTTCTCCAATGCATTAAAGTGAAAAGTGAAAGTGAAGTCGCTCAGTCGTGTCCGACTCTTAGCAACCCCATGGACTGCAGCCTACCAGGCTCCTCCACCCATTGAAATTTTCAGATTTTTGCTCTCTGTCCCAGCCTTACAACCTCCTCTACCCTGCCCTAGGGAAAAAAGAAAACAAAGACATCAAAGCCACAGATAAATAGTCCACATCTGTGGGCAAAGCTTCCAGCTGGCAATAATGAAGAAAAAGCCAGCCATCTCACCCACTCGTCTACATTCTAAGAAGCAAACAGCCTGTTCTCTCTTGCTGCTGCCTCGGTTCTCACAGGCCCGAAAGCCTCCCCAGGCTACTTCATTCTTCCACCTGAATCGCTCAACTGTGCTAGAAAAACCAGACACCCTCCCCATCTGGCAGAACTCCTAAGAGGCCACAGCCTGCTTCTGATCTCTTGGAGAAGGAGGGCAGAAACACAGGCTTGAGTGTGCAGGCCTGCATAGCTGCATGGGGTATTTGTAGCCTTTGGAAGTGTTAGAAAAAGCAAAGTCGGTTCCACTTCTTACATAATGTTCTGCCAACCCTCCAGCCAGTCTGAAGAAGACTGTGTAAGGGCTGGATTAAGGTATGTCTTATGATCCTTATGATCCCCTCCAGCCTCATTATCCCTAAATCGCTTGCTGCTTGGCATAGCAAAACGCAAAAATAGCTTTTTTTTTTTGCTATGAAAAATAACCTCAGACAATCTCGAATCCTAACAATCTCCTTAAGAAAATCAAACAGAATAAATTCACCCACCTCTACATGCAGTTGAACAAAGTCGCGTTCAGGGCTGGTCCACATCCTCCTCCACAGCCCCACAGCTCAGCATGGCCACAGCCACATGTTGGCCCTTAAGGCACCACTCCCCTTTCCTTCTCTTCCAAACACCATACAATAGACCCACACCTCCTAGATATACACCCAGCCACAGAGCCAGGCAGAAGAGGTACCCAGGGGATACGGAGGACAGCCCTGCTCCTCTACAGATAACCCCCACATGGTGTGACAGGCAGCTTCTCAGATTACCCATTTTAGGAAACTGGGACTATGCAACTACTGTGCAGAGAATTTAAATCCTGACTCAGAGAAGTATCCAGAGTGAGCTTCCCCCACCCCAGAACAAAGTGATTTATATATACATATACATATATATATATATATATATAAACAACCTACTTTTTGTGAATGGCTCCAGTCCATCTGACAAGCAGGTTTCAGAGACTCCTAGAGCACAGAGGTAATTTTTCCGGGGTATTTTCCAAGAGCAGGTTGTTCCCAGCACCACTACTGGTCAACAGGTGAAGGCCACTGGGCTCCCAGTCATCTGCCCATTTGATCCCAATTGCCTGGAACTTGCCAGGTTGCCTGGCACTGCCCCTTAAAATACAGCTCCTCCTAGCAGGTCCCCTTCTAAAGCCTGCTAGAGCATGGCAGTGAGAGGAGTCACAGGAGTCACAGCAGCTCCACAGACCACACCATGCCAAAGGGTCCTGCCTCCTGCTCCACCCAGCCACTCAGACACTGGAATCGCCTGCCTCTGGGGTCTAAGGAGCTGATCTGCAAGCTGAGGGGTGGGAGAGAATCTGCTCAGTGGAGCCCCCTGAGTCACTACATGGCAGCTGTCAGATGTATCGGTGGTACTTCTTCTGCCAAAGAGCAACTTTCCCAAAGCCCCACTGACCTCTGCTCCAGGAATGAAGTTATTAAACTCCATTATAAGGCAACAGGAAACAAGAGAGCCAGGTAGGCTGCACTCTCATGAGATGGGGGCCCCAGGCCAAGTTCAGCCAACAACTAACTAGGAGCAGGTGACCTCTTTTTCATCTGAAAAGTAAGGATATCACTTGTTTTTACCATATTCCAAATGTGTTCTGCGGCTCAAAGAGCATAGTAAGCTGGCAGGGCTTTGCAGCACTTAAACCACTCCCAAGATGTAAATACAGCGGCATGTGTTGCGCTGGCTCCTAGAGAACAGTTAGGCAACGAACCCAAAAAACAGCAGGCTCGACCAGCAGCTCCCAGAACTCCTGTGCATCACTCACCTTGATCCTCACATCGCTATGCTACATGCTGGGTGAGCCAACGACGCTCATCAGTCAGCGTCTGACAAGGACACTGGGCTCTCACTCCCCAGCACTTCAAAAATAGTATAAAGATGTCAATTATTAAAACTGGCAAAAAACAAAGTGACATGGTTTACTTTAGACTTCCAAAGAAAGACAGAAGGAAATTATCTTATGACAATTTTGAAACAAGGACTCTGAGAAGATATAGCATGGCACCCTTGCCCAGGCAGGGAGGTACCTGGAGTCCAATAACACGTATGAATCCCAGCTCTACTGAAAAGTACAGTGGGTCAGGGACAGGACGTCAGAGTTCAAAAATCTCAGTTGCTGACTGTGTGAGTGACCCTGGGCATGTGACTCAACCTCTCTATGTCTCAATCCCCTCATTTGTAAAATAGAGTGTGCAACAGTACCTGTCTTTATCTAAACCCTTGTGGGATTATCATGAAACCTGAATGAATTCGTATTTGTAAAGCACGTAAAACAACACCTGGTAAATGTTGTTAAATAAACTTACAGAATTCTTGGGAATAGTAAGTAAAATATGTGTAATCTGTTTATTAATGTGACTGAAGGAAGCTAAGTCATACATTTTAAAAATTAGTGGACGCAGATCTAGAGATAGACAATTTACAGCTGACTTCAGGCCTGAGATCACCCAAAGCAACTCCTCCTGGCATTCAAAATAACCTAACAGGAGACTGGACTTCCCTGTGCGTCGAGCACTGATGGAGCTTCACCAGGCATGCTGTTTGGAGCGCTAAGTGCCCGATCTCGTCTAAAAGCCTCACTCCACCTCCACAAGCCCATGCCTTCAGGACCAGTGACTTTCTCGATGGATGAGACTGAGGCTCAAGGTGCCAAGGACCTTGTCCATGGCCTCCCAGTGCTGCAAGGTACAGCCAGGCCTGAAACCCAGATAGGCTGGGCCCCGATACCAGTACACTGGAAGGACACGGAAAGCTGTGGCCACTGCAGTTTCCAATCATAAACGTTTCCTGAAAGTGCTAGTTAAGACGCTCATTGATATGTAACCATAATTTTAAATGAAGTACAAACTGTCCCTAAACTGTAAAACTAAGCTTTCTGAAGGGAACGTAGAATCACCATTACCAATTGTAAACCACCCAGGACTCCACAAACTGAAAAGAAATAAGATTCTCCACATTACCACCATGTCATCCAATACTATTTCATTTTACTCGGGGAAAAAAAAAATCTCTGGCTTTCCCAAAGAATTTCATACCTATTGACTTACTTTCTCAAGTAACACAGAAAATCATTACCAGTCACATCCTGCAATAAGAGAAAATATGAAAGGAAAAAAACAAGGGACCCTTATTTTCCAGAAAGGGTTTTTGAAAGCAACACTGCTGGAAAAAAACTATCCTGCCTGATCCCAGTGCTCTGTAAATACATTTTAAAAATTATTTATACAAATCAAAATGTGAAAACTGCCAGAAGGAATACATTTCTTTAAACCAACGAGGATCTTGCTTCTGGTTTTCTTTAGAAATCTGAGGTTAGAGAAAGCAGATTTTTATTATTTTAACCGCACATAAAAATAAGTGTGATAGTTTGGTCTCCAAAGTTCCTGAATCCAACTGGGATAAGCTGTCCACTCACCGCCATCTATCTGACAGTGGATTCTGTCCTTTTCACCATCAACGTAATGTAAGTAATATCTGTATGTAAACAGGTGATGATAACTTTGTCTGCCCTGAAGCTCATGTATTTCTTCCCACCTTTGCCCTGCATCACTTTGGCTTCTGGAGCTTTCCATGATGATTAAGGGAAGAAGGGTCCCAAATAGAAACAGTTTTCAAAAAAACACCCCCTCCCGCCACCACCTCATGCTAGTTTACTGAAAGATGAGAGGCTGCCCTTTCCAAGCCCCTGGCCACTCCTCTTGCAGGAAGCCCTAGGAGGCGGGTAACCCAGAGGAACATGTCCTGCGAGCTCCAGCCTCAAGGCTCAAAACAAAAAATTTTGCAATTTGTCCCACTTCTGTAAAGCTCCATTCAGAGCAGACTACTTTGTTTTCCAGGAGATGTGTGATTTTAGGCGAGGTTTCTGGAAGACAAGACACTGCAATTAATGTTTAGTGAGGGAGTGTGTCAAGGACACAGGAACTTTAAAAAATGTCCAGTCACATCTTCACCATCTCCAGAGTTTGCTGACTTAAAAAGACTATACAAGGCTCTGTAGCAAACTGAAAAAAAAAACAAAACTCTAAAAGTGAGAGAAAAAAAAAGTGTCAAGGAAAAATAAAAATATACATTCCATTTTTCACATAATGTTCTGCCAAACCCCATGCCCCATGACCACACACATTTCTAGACACTGCCTCAGTCTGGGTGAGCAGCCAGGCCCCGAAACCAAGGCTGGGAAAGCAGCAGCGATGAGTCTGGCTAAGAAGCTGGAGTGGGCTGTGGTGGTCACACAGCTGCCAGTCACTTCCAGCAAACCCTCACCGGAAAGCCAATCTCTGCACTTGGGGTGCCGTGCTAACTGTAAAGTCTCTCTCAGCAATGTTGATTCCTCATGTCAGCATGTCATTTAGGATTAGTCAATTTCAGATTTCCTGTCCTGTGAAACATTTACTTTACACAAGTTATCAGGAGATAATGTGGTCCTCACCAGTTTCCTGCTTATCTGTCTTTCCACACTGCTAACAGAATGTATTCTCTTCCATTTCCTTGTTTCAGAGAGCCTTCCACCATCAACTTACAGGAAAAAAAAAAAAGCCTCCAGAAGAATCTCCTGGTCTCTGCCCACAACACCACGGTCCAGCGGTGCACCAGCCCCTCTGCAGCGCCCGCCCTTTCTCAATGTGATGGCACCACCATTCTTCAGTTATCACAGTACTGTACCTTTCAGATATACAGCATCGGTACCATGATAACCGAAAAAGGACAGTTCAGTCTCATATCTACCTGAATATTCCCTTGCACTCAAGGCCCACTCCTCCCAAGCTACCCACCCATAGGTGGCTACAGAACAATCTTCAAGTACAGAGATATCAGTGCTCAAAGGGGCTGTTCACAGCAACCTCACTTACTTTCAGTAATGTTTTTTTTCACTGTGCTGTTTAGAATTCAAGTCTTCTGAGGATCTGCTCTTTTTGGAGAATACCTACTTTAATAACCCAGCAGTCAACTTCTGATAACAACCCCTTGGGCTCAAACTCACTTCTCCATTTCCCTCCTAGTCCAGTGGTGTTACTATGAACTTTGTCTTTTGAACAAAAAGGCAGTCCTTTTTCCTATAGCTAGAGAAAAGAGGAATTTTTTAAAATTAACAACACCCAAGCTATATATAATAGTATACCTCTAAAATGGAAATAAAGTCTAAAGCACAGACAGAACTGTCAAATACATATCACACAGCTTTAAGGACATGGGAGTGACAGATGGACAGGAAGAAACTGCAGGAAAGAAAAGAAGGCCAAATCCTTGAAACACCAGATGAAAACGACAACCTCCAGCTCATTTATGGATTAGTACAATCAGGTGTCCACAGGACGGTGTTCAGTATAACACTTTCATGGTTTTGTGCAACTGGAGCACAGAAGTGAAGTGAAAGTCGCTCAGTCATGCCCAACTCTTTGCGACTGTCCATGGAATTCTCCAGACCAGAATCCTGGAGTAGGTAGCCTTTTCCTTCTCCAGGGGATCTTCCCAACCCAGGGACTGAATCCAGATCTCACGCATTGCAGGCGGATTCTTTACCAGCTGAGCTACAAGGGAAGCCTAAGAATACTGGAGTGGGTAGCCTATCCCTTCTCCAGGGGGACCTTCCTGACCCAGGAATAGAACCAGGGTCCCCCACATTGCAGGCAGATTCTTTACAAACTGAGCTATCAGGGAACAGAAGTGGAGAGCATAAAGAAGCTGAAAGAAAACAACTCACGTGTAGGGAGAGAGTGGTCCGAGCAGGACTTTGGAAACATCCTGCTGTCCAAGGGTCATGAGTAATAGAGCCAGGCTCTGGTTGGTCGAGTCCACACATCCACCCTGTAAATAAAAACACTTTAAAGATTAATATTGTACCAATCAGATAATGGAAAACCAATCAAACAGACAGAGGGAGGAAAAAAAAGACACAGATGCCCAGAGAAGACACACAGAAGAGCAGGCTGCAAAGTTCAAGCAATAATAAAACTGAGTAAGGGTTTTTTAAAGAGTTATCCTCATATTAACAACTGTAGGGGGTTAAGCTAACAGTTAATCAAAATAATTGTAAGAGTTGAGACTATCAGAATCAATAGACATTGAAGTCCACTGAGGTATATCTAAGGAAAAATGAAACTTTCCCTTTGTAATTAAACCCATAGCAGGACATATAAGCAAAAAGGCATAATCATTTATAAGTAAAGCACAGGTAATTAACATGGGTTAAGTGAATGACATTTTTACTCATTAATATCTTTCAGAGAACACCACAGCTAATCTGACATGAAAGGACCCTTCCCTTTCAAGGGTCTTACCTGAAACACTTATTTAATAACATTCAGAAACTCCATGCCATGTCCCATTAGATTCCCCTCTTCAGCTCTTGCTGTGTGCCTTAGAACTGGAGAACCTCCCAAATCCAATCCCTCCACTCTTACTATTTATGCATTATCTTTCATTTTCCCTGTTCCTTCAAATCAAGAAGCAGAACAGAATTCTTTTCAAAAATTTCTCCTGAAGTATAACTGCTTTGGTTGCCTTTCTTTTTTCATTCTTGAATTTCTCAACCACTTGAGCCATTCTTACACTTGTGTGCATTCCTGCTGTTTCCATTTGTGCTTTAAACAATGTCTTTACTTCAGATCATTCTTTCTGGGATAACTTTACTTAAAACTATTTATTTAGTCAGTTAGATAGCTATATTTACTCCTTTATTTGGCTGCACTGGGTCTTAGCTGCAGCATGCGGGATCCTTAGCTGCAGCATGCGGGATCCTTAGCTGCAGCATGCGGGATCCTTAGCTGCAGCATGCACACTCTTAGTTAGCACATGGGCTCTAGTTCTCTGACTAGAGATTGAACCTGGGCCCCTTGTGTTGGGAGGATGGAGTCTTAGCCAATGGACAACTTCCCTTGTTCCTAAAACAATTTAAGCTTGCATTGTAAATAGTGAAAGCAGGATGACATCAAGATATTTTGCACACATCACAAGAAATCTAGTTTTTAACCATGACACATCATTGTTCAAGGCTAGAATCTCCCAGACTTTGAACAGGTTAGGTGGTCGCCTACTGCTGCTTGTGTGAGCACATCTCTCTCCTTTTTCAATGTGTGTAGGGTAGGAAGTTAAGTCAATTCCCCGATGCAGACACTCATTCTCTGCCGTTAAGACTTCCTACAATGGAGTAAGAAAATCAGGAAGTGGATCCTCCAGCCAGGCTTTATGAAAATCTGCTCTTCTTAAATCTACCTGAGTTGATAAAGGACAATATTTATCTCCTTCAGCAAATTTTAGAACAAGAGTTATAGCACATATATTTCCATCTTTTAAAAGGAAAACCTGACCCCATGGAGAATATATGGACCAACAACACTATTTCTGTTTTATAGAACTCACTCCGTTTCATAAAACTAACACTGTTCTCTTTAGTCTCTGCTTCCTATCACTATAATGCTATTCTGCCATTCTCAACTGATTTTTATTTGTCTTATTAATTTATTTATTTTTGGCGGCACTGTGTCTTCACTGCCATTTGTGCAGGCTTTCTGTAGTTGCAGCTAGCAGGGGCTTCTCTTCCTTGCGGTGTGAGGGCTTCTCACTGGAGTGGATTCTCTTGTTGAGGAGCACAGTTTCTAGAGCACAGGCTCAGTACTTGTGGCACGTGGGCTTAGTTATTCCGAGGCACGTGGGTTCTTCCTGGACCAGGGATCAAACCCGTGTCCCCTGCAGGGGCAGGCAGATTCTTATCCACTAGGCCACTAGGGAAGTCCCTTGACTGATTTTTATTACATACTGAACCAACACTTCACTGCAATAAATATATTAGGGTCTGTGTACAGGACACCATGGAGGGAGTGGTGGGGCCACTCCAAAAGCAGAAGATACAATCCTTATGCCAAGTAGCTTCAATCTCACTATAAAGATGAGATATGAGCAGGAACCAGTAACAGTTCAAGGTGAAGATGAAGCTATGCTGTTGAGGGCACCAGGACTGCCAAGGTGGTGGGGTAGGGGTAGTCATTCGCCTGGCACCAGAGAGAGGCTTTGTGGAGGTGGGGATTTGAGCTGGCCCTGAAGTGATGAGCAGGATTTGGAGAGGGAAGAAGAACAGGAGGATGAGGGAAAATATGACCCAGGACCAGTGAGGAACAGCCAGGAGGCCAGCCTGAAAGTGGCTGAGTGCTCTCTGAGGAGAACTATGTGAAACTGCAGGGACAAGGTGGAGCAGGGAGGCTAAGGCAGGGCTTTTCTCACTGGGTCAAGGCTTTTGATTTTATCCTGGGAAAGTGAGAAGCTGGTGAAGGTCTCTGAGCACAAGAGTAACAAGATCCGATCACTGTGGGGTGTGTGTGTTGGGGGGGGATTTAGACTGAAGAGGATGTTGGAGAGAATGTGGAAAGGATTTCCTCTCTGCAAGAAGGGAAAGCCAGTATGTCTAATCAGAGGAGGTTGGTGTGAAAGGGAAGAGGATAGTAGATGGTGCCAGAGAGATGGATAGGCTAGGGTAGTTCCAGAAAGTCTGGAACGGAATCAAGAGGGCTTGGTAACTAATGAGACATAAATGGAACAAGAAGAATTAGATCAGAGGATTAAAACTTTGGTAAAAATAAATGGTACCAAAGGAGATGGATTTTTATTACTTATTTAAACAATGTCACATCACAGACTTACAAAGAATTATTATAAAAACAAGAAGCATCTTGATCCTTTTTAGCAATTAAAGATCACAGACCCACACAAAAGAAGTTTTCTTAATGATTTAAAACATAAAAAAGCAGTCCAGCCACAATTAAATGGCTTAAGATAGAATTTAACTAGAGTAAAGAAAAAAAATAATAATAACCTAATCCAGATTGCATGTTTTCTGTCTTGCGGACTGGTAGAATGTGCTTTCACCCTGAGGCTTATAATCTGCCATTTATGGAGATATAAAACCCACATTCCAGCTGTGCCTGTGGGCTCCCACTGGGCTGTTCTATAATGAGATACATCCACTTCCCCCAGGTCCACTGGAAAGAGACAGGAGCGCTGATGAATGTCTAAGCAAAATGACCAGCGGTGCAGGCTTGCCTTCAGCATCCTGTCGCCTTTCTTTGTCTCACCTTCCCAAGCTCCTACTGTGCTCTGGCACAGGCCTGCCTCCCTTAGACAGTCATCAACGTTCCCAAACACTGCGAAGGCTGGGCCTACTACACTGTTTTTTATCTGAATTAACTGTCACATAGAAATCCAGCTTTCCGGTTTCTCTCGAAAAATCTGAGAACGAGCCCTCACCCATGCCATGGCAATGACTCGGGGGCTGAGAGAAGGTCCCTGCTCTGGGCAGGGCAGTGCGTGCCCTTCAGTTGCCCAGTCGCTGCCTAACGTGCTTCACTTTTCATCCCCTGCCTTGTGCATGACTCTGTTCTAGCTCTCTGCCCTCCCGATCTCGTTAAAACTTACCTGCTGTTTGTATCAAACCAATGGGGCTGAGTCTCTGCTCGCTGACTGGTTAGCTAACCCACTAAGCTAGTTAATGCTGAACTGTCTAAAGGGTAGGAAGAGGTTAACTCCTTGACTGAAGCCCTTAAAAGAGAAAGAAAGTTGCTAATGAAGAAACATGGGAACTGCTTCCAGGTGCTCCTCTCCCAGACCTGCAGAAGCTGAGGACATACCCGGTGGATCTCTTCGAGCAGCAGCCTGGCGCAGTTCCTGCCGAGATCTTCAGGCAGCATCGCTGCGCCCTGGCCCTGGGGGTTGGAAGCCAGCTCAGCACTGAGAAAAGTGCCATTGGTGGTCTCGGCAACCAGGGACAGCCCAAAGCCCGGAGACCTGGAGGTTCAAAGGCACAGACACTGAGTAGCGTATGAAGCAGGGTTTGCATTCACCAGTCCAAAGAGAAGACAAACATCCTTTTGATGGCACTCTGTCTGGTTATATCAGGCCTTATTAGAGTTCCTAGCAGCTCACACTGGAAATATACATGACTCAGTGAGGGCACACACAAGGCAAAACCACTGCTTTCCCTTTCGGCCCTCCCTTCCCCGACACCGTACACTGTGAGAGTTTGTAACACTCCACGTGTACAGCCACCCTAACAGCTACCAGATAATGAGTTCTACTCTCAGCCAGTTTCTGAGCTAGGGGCTTGACATGACTCTGCAGAGTAAATATTACCATCCCACCTTAGAACTGAGGAAATGGACAAATCAAGCAACCAGCATCAAGTCCACACAGCCAGAAAGAGAATGATACGCATTTCAAACATAGGTGTTCCAGAAGCCAAAGACCACACAAGTTCTCCACTTCCCTGGCCCTCACTCAACCACCCCAGAAATGTAAGCAGCCTGGAGACCACCTGATTACAGCTCTTCTTGAGAAAGAGTACGTTGTTGTTCCGTAATGACAAAGACCACCCAAGGAGAAAGGGCCTAGAGAAGGTACACCTTTATGTTTCTGTCCCCACGGGACATCGCTAACTCAGAATTCAATGAATATAATCCAGAAACCAGTATCATATTCTTGCCCAGGTGTTTTGACCACCAGCAGCCAGAACCTAACACCCTTACCAGTCCAGGACCACAAATGCCTCGTGCACTCATGCACACAAAAAACATTTAGGAGAAAGTTTCCACATACCCAGGAACTGGGGCACACACAGGGCCCTGCTCTCATGAGGCTTAGTGACAACCAGTTTGATGTAAAACAAAATCAGTTGACAATAATAAACACAAGCATCTCCCCACAAAACTTCTAAACGTGACCCTTCACGTCTACCTTGCTAGGTGCCTTTTAAACAAATATAACTGATCCTTGAATAACACAGGTTTGAACTGCTCAGGTCCAGTGACACAGATCTTTTTTCACTAAATACGAACCCCGGATACAGAGGAACCAAAGATGGAGAGCTGACTGCTGGTTTTGAGTACAGGGAAGTTCAGCACTCCTAATCCAAGCATTGTTCCAGGGTTAGCTATATACAGCTCCCAGCAGTACACTCCACATGCAAGCACGATACAGCCCTGCCTCCTTTAACACAATTCAACATACATGTTCATGAAGCACCTGCTATGCATCTAGCACAAAACTAGCCAAAATACTTGTTTCAGAAAAACTACATGTAAAATTAATAATGTACTACATGAGCTCACGACAAGGGGTAACTATACTGGTTGGTCCTTAATTTCGTTAAAAAAAAAAAAAAATTTGCAGCCAAGGGTTAATAACACCTGCCAAGGGAAGAGGGAGCAGTGAGAACACAGGTTCCAGGGCACTCTGAGTCACAATCAACAATCTAACACTATTTCCCAGCAAGACATTTAAAGAACGATCTCAAGATGCCTATGACTCACGTGACCAGGAGAAGGGAGGGGGCACTCAGCTCATCAGCAGAGGTAGTGGCACAAAATGACAAGGAGAAAACGGAGGGAGGAAGGGCCAGGAGACAAGCCATCATCACTGCTCTAACCCACTTGACTTGTAGTTCCTAAGCACTTCCAAACTTTTCCATCCGTGTGAAATTTTTGAGGTATGTGTACTTATTACAATGAACTTCACATTTAATCAAGATTGTTCCATTTGATATCATATTTGTTTTACAGAAAACAACACGATAACATATTATGCTCTGTGCATGTTATGCCGACATCCCCCACCCCCCAATTTGGGGCATGTATATTATCAGGCCTATTTCAAGTTATGCTGACAAAGCAGCTAATCACCAAGCGACCTCACTGAAGATGGCATTAGTACAGTTTATAGATAATGGGCTCCAAAACTTTCTAATTGATAAAGGGTTAAGATTTTTCAAAAAAGTCACTTTGGGAATCAAACAGGGACCATGCTGGACAAATGTGTACCGGACAAAGAACTGACACAGGCCACCAAGACCTGCTGGCTCCCGAAGTCGCAGGGCATGGCCACACAGGACTCTCACTCCCAGAGTTCAGCAAGCTTAACTTACGAGGACACGTCACTGAATTAGAAAAGGAAAATACCTACTCATGACTATGATTTCATAAGGGAGAAGGAAGATCACTGTTTGTCAGCCGTAACTTGTTATTTAGAAAGCAGAATGCAAATTTGACATCGTGCACTGGTTTTACAGGTAAATTTTACCTGTAAAACAAGGCTACATTATGCCTACATCTCCATACGCATGTGAGCTTCCTACTCATTATTCGCAAGTATGGGCCTAGAGCAGCACTAGGGTCAGCTGGTCAATGATGGCATTACGAAAAGCCCCATTCTAGCTGGGAGCACAGCCTTTTGATCTGCTCTGCTTCTTTGTAGCACGAGAGGCCAGATGACAAGGCACTACAGAGATCAGGCCACTCAGACAGCTGCTGGCACCCATCCCTTGTAATTCCCTCTCCCCGGAAAACAGCTGACACATAATTCCAGACCTGCAGCCAAGAAGGGAGGAAAAGGGCAAGAACGGCATTAGCAGCTACCATTTCTGCAGCACCTACTATGTGCCCGGCATTGCATTAGGGGCTTACATATGGGACCTTTTCATCTTTACAGTAACAGTAACCTAGGAATGTAGGCATTATCACTCACATGTTAGGAACGAGGACACCACCAGTGGTATTTGAGCAATACATCAAAAGTTTGGGACCATCACTGACCTTTCCAATTCCCAGGGAAACAGCCAGCTTCGCACACAAATCCTTTCCCAGCTCTAAGCTCTGACACCACCTCCTCTGTTGCTCCGGACAAAGAGCCACCACGGCATTTGTGAAATCTCTTTTATCTTTTAGTTAGGCCTCATGAAGGTCAGAGATCCTGAAACACACTCGCCCCCTTCTTTCCCCTCTCTTTCCTTCTTTTCCTGAGGTTAAAGAGAGCTCAGAGGAAGGACTATGAAAGGATGAGCTGTGGTACAACTTAGGAAAAAAACTGATTTCTTATCTCACAATTGTCAGTCTCTAATGTTCTTACTTTTATAAGACACAACCTGAAAAGTTCAGGTCCAGAGTGTAAAGGTACTGTCATTCACACTAAAATGGCTCAGCAAAAACAGAGAAAACTCACATACAAGGAAAGCAAATTTGGCATAATAATCTCTACCTACAAGTAAGAAAAAAATACAAGTGTACAAGTGTATTATCCTTCCAACTTTTCTGTACGCTTAACATTTTCATAATAAAAAATCAGTGGTTTCTAAATATATAACAAAAGCCTAAAACAGATATTTTCATTACAAAGATCATCATTATTAACTTTTTATGTTCTAACGTGAGGTTTCCACAAGGGCTCTAACTAAACCAAATTCAAATCTGCAATAACAAGTTTCTCTGGCTCCAAGGGTGCCGTTCCCCTTGATGGAGAGAGACGCTGACTGGCACTTAGACCAACAAAGGATTTTTTTCCCCTAAATTGTTATTTACTCAGGATGGGAGAACTTTGTTTACTTTACTTTTTAGAGGGAACAGAGTGCAGATGGGATTTAAAGCTGGAGGCACTTTTATTAATAGCTGGGTTTTAATTCCCCGAGGCTGGTATCTCAAACCCTCATCACCCAGCACTGGGCACGGTGATGCTTTCCATGTGATAGGTGCTCAGAATATACTTGGGGGTGACGATGGCAGTAAGTCAGAAGGAAAAAAAATGTGAATCATTCTTCCTCTGGCTGCCCAACCTCAGAGCTGGCAGCTTAAGCTTCAATCAGAGACCAGGAGTATGAAAAATGCTTAGGGAGGCTGCAGAATTAGCTTCCCAAAATGCACAGACACTTACTTCCCAGAGTTGATGCCTTTCATGTGGTCTGTGTAAATATAGATATCGGGTATAAACTTGTTGAGGATGCTTCTTGCAGAATCCACAATCCGGTTTGCCATCTGAGGTGACACACGTACCGAATACCTGCAACTCAGAGTTAAGGGTGTCATTCTGCTTGGACTCCACAGCAGAGAAAAGTCAGTCACAAAGCTAGCAAATATTTGTGGTACTGCCATAACAAAATGATGCTTCTAATTTCATTCTATTCTCCACCTGTATTTAATTACTTAACTTTGTAGTGTCATAACTCAATTTTTACATTATCATTTTTATTATTATATAATTTTTGTATTGTTATAAAAAGTCCTTGATGAAAAACATCCAAACAATATAGACACTTGGAAAGTATAAAATAAAAGCTGCCAACCCTGCTCTAGATTGCCTACCCATTCCCTCTCCCCTAGAAATGGTTCACCTCAATTTTGGAACAAGTAAAGGCAACTGTCCCCCTGTATGGCATGAGCCAGACTTCCTTTGAAGTATTCTCTGAACATCCCCACTGCTGTTATCCGTAAGTCTTTCTCTTAGAAACCTAAGACCAGGACAGACACCCCACTGGGACTGACGTGGGCCCCTGGGTGACCCAATCCACCCCATGGTAAGCTGACAAAAGAAGCAGAAAAAAACATTAGTAAAAGAACATAGTGGGGCTATCTATATAGGTCTAAACAGGTTTTTAACTTAAGAGCCTATTTTAAATTACTTAAGTGCCAACAATGCTATTTATGGAGGATACAGGCTCCTTGCAACTGCTACCTAATGGTCCAAATAGTGATAATTAGCACTTTTACAATAGGACAGCCTCAGACAGGAAAGGAAAGATATTGGCAACTCAAATCAACTCGAATTAAAAGAGTGCTGCTTGAGGAACTGGAAACTACTGCCTCAAATTAAACTTTATTACAGAGACTGGTTCTACCCAAATCAACCAACCAAATAAAATATAAGTATGTACTAAGCCTTCCAATGTCCGATGTATGGTTAGGGGCTGGCTGTGCATGTGGAACGAGGGGCTAAACAAACGAAAAAGTAACAACACACAATCTTCCCATTACTCTGATCCAAACCCCAGGCACAAAGTTCCTCAGGGAAAACCAGGTGTGTGGTCTCCTCAGCCCAGCCCAACTGTTCAAAAATTACTGTCAATAACACATTTAATTGTCATTTGAGCTGCAGAAACAAAAAGCAAAGAACCTGACTGGCATCAAGCTCCCCTTTCTGACCCATCCTGCACACTCACCAAAAGATCCAGCTCCCATATGTGAGGGGGAAGCTCCCAATAACTCCAGGCCCTCTCAGATCTTGAGATCAGACCCCTAGTCTGCTTGGTTCATCCCCAACCCAACACCACCATCCCCAGCTCCATGAACCGAAGTGTCCAAATTCCTCAGCCTGATCTACCTGCCTCCATTCTTCCAACCTGGAGTTCCCCCTCTCTCCTGAAATCAACCAGGACGCCCCAACTGTGGTCTGCACTTGAACTTACCACACATCTCCCTTCACATACACTCAGGCCGTCCTTGCTCTCCGATAACACTGCACACTTCATAACGGAAGGGGCTCTACCTCTGTATCCCTCACAAGTCTCTCATACACTACTTTTGTACTCAGAAATACTCGATAAATATTTGACTTGACTCAAAGGACAAACCCAAAATGAGGAAAGAGTAAAGAGGGATTTTTCAATACACACACACACACACACACACACACACAGTCCAGTTACATCACCACCTCTTCTGTCCAGAATGTACTTTTGACCACAGGCAGCTTCAACAAACAGTCCCAGGTCTCATACCCTTTGGACCAGAAGGTGTGCTGTCCCTCTGAGGCCTGAAGCACCCACATTCTGCACGGAAATACAGATGTCACTATCCTGATACATAATCCCATGGTGCTCATGGCTTTCAAAGCTCTTTCAGGTACATGATCATCTTATTTTATGTTCACAGTAACCTTGAGGTAAGGCCACGAGTTTCTGCTTCAGGGCTCTCACTGAGGACGACAGAACCAAGATTCAAAATTAAACAGATGCGACTTCCCAAAGGCAACCTTCTTCCCGGATCCCTCCAGGGATATACAAACTCAGTAGGTAAAAGTGCTAATCAGGGCCAATGGAAGCGTATACTAGAATTCAGGCACTGGAGTAATGAAGGAAAGGAACTTTAAAGCCAGCTGCATCCCAGAGTCATTATGGAGCTCTCTGGCTTGGTATGGAGGTCCTACCAAGACTAGCTAAGAGTTCTAGAATCGGACTATCTGTGTTAAGCCCCAGCTCCAGCAAACTGCATCATTCTGGAACCAATGTGTTATTCCTGGTGCTTCCGGCTTTGCACAGTGGTGGTATCATAGCCAACGAGCTTTATCCAAGGTGTGATTATTGCTACTTGAAAACCTGGATCCTCCGCATCCTCACTGTTACAAAATTAATAATCATAATACTCTCCCTCACAAGGTCTGGAAGCTCAATTGAAACAATGCAGGTCAGGTGCTCAGCTGTGCCTTGCGTGTAGTCGGAGCCCAGTGAATGTCAACCACTGCTTTTCCTACTGGTAGTCCAAGGTTCAAACCCCAAAGCAGAGGTTCTTTCCTCTCAGGACTAAGAGACCTCTCTGAGAATGTGGTAAAAGCCATGAACCCTGTCTCAAGAAACACATGAACACACAATTTTGCAGACAATTTCAGGGGTTTTTTATGAGTTCCATACTAAAAACTCATATCCATGAAAGACACGTTCATGGCTACAGGGCATATGGAACTCCTACTCTTCACCCTCCCTGGTGTTACAAGTCAGAGAAGGCTAAGAAGGAGGGAGGGTATGTGTGAACACAGAGACTCACTCTCTAAGTACCCTCCCTACAATAAAGAGAAAGGAAACCAGATCATCCAACAAACTCCACCTCACGGCCCCCTCCTGCCTCCACCCCAGCTTCTTCTCTTGACTCTTGTACATCCAATCATGAACTACTGGGACGGCATCACAAAACTGAAAGACAGTGTTTCTTTCTCTCTCAGGCAGTGGGGAGAATGAGAGTGGGTGGCAGTAAGTAAATGGCAACCACACTGTCCAGTCACAGCTGCTGGCAGGAACGCCACCAGCTCCCCCCCAGGCCCTGGCCAGTCAGTCAGAGAGACACACTCTGCAGGGATGAGGGTGGCAGGGGAGGGGAATAGTTAAAACCACAGACACACACAAGAGAATGGGGCTACTTCTCCCAGCTTGAGCCCTCCTACAGGGAATATAACCTCCAAGCTCAGCCCGACTGTTAACCAGCCTTGCAAGTAACAAACCCCTGCTAAAGCTTTTTCCAAAAGCAACTCTTTTCTCCCAGGCTCCAAAGCTGGCCAAGAAAAGTGATCTCAATTCAAACCCACATTCCTCTGGGGTATCTGTGAAACGGGCAGCTTTGCAGACCAGCAGCTGGAATATCTGGTTTGCAGACAGGGATCTGGGCAAGGGTGCTGTGTCGACTTTCATGGGGAGTTTAGAGGAAGGACTAGAGTTAGGGGTAGATGGGGGAAGGCACAGGTGTCCTATCCCCAGGCTCAAGGAAGGGGAACCGCCTGGGACCTCACCAGCATCCTTCTGGCTCAGAGCCTACACAGGGAATGTTCAAAGAACACCAGAAAAAAGCAGGGGAGGAACAAGGTTACATCCCAGATGCCTAGGGTACAACAGCTGCTTCAGCTTTTATGTAAAACCCTGTACAATCCCAGAGCTTTCCCTGTTTCCTGGCATCTTCATCAAAGGCATCAAAAAGCTTACGAGGCTTTTGTACACCTGGTACAGAGTAGATGTGAGACCCCAGTGTAACAGCCTCCATGCAACCCATGTTGTTACCGCAGGACTGTGGTAAACAAAGAGAGCACACACTGGAAATCACATTTCCAAACTAACGAGAATGGACTCCAGGCAGAGTTCACTGCCATGACACAGCACTGAAGAAACAAATCTCTAAATAGAAAAAACAAACTGAAATAGTTCTGAAAGTGTGTAGGACTCTGTGTACAAGGCCATTAACCACAACATTTTTGGCAACAGTGAAGAACAGAAGACATCCCAATGGCCATCAACAGGGTTTAACTTGGAATTTGTACACAGTGAAATTCAATGTTAAGGAGAATGAGGTCGAGCTATTAGTAACTAGGGGGGCTTCCCTGGTGGCTCAGGCAGGAAAGTATCTGCCTGCAACGTAGTAGACCCCGGTTCAGTTTCTGGATTGGGAAGATCCCCTGGAGAAGGGAATGGCAACCCACTCCAATACTCTTGCCTGGAGAATCCCATGGACAGAGGAGCCTGGCTGGCTACGACCCATGGGGTCGCAAAGAGTCGGACATGACTAAATGACTAAACATGCATATAAGTAACTAACGTCAAGCAAAACAGGCATCTTTAATTCTTAAAAAGAAAACCCACCTACTAGCATCACCAGGGTTCCCAGGTAGCACCTGTGGTAAAGAACCTATTTGCCAATGCAGGAAACCTAAGTTCAATCCTTGGGTCAGGTAGATCCCCTGTGAGGAGGAAATGGCAGCCCACTCCAGCATTCTTGCCTGGAGAACCCTATGGACAGAGGAGCCTGACCGGGTACAGTCCATAGGGTTGCAAGGAGACGGACAGAACTGAAGCAACTTAGCACGCACTTGCATCACATTTCCATTCCTCTATAACCTGTTTCTATCTCCTAAGAGTCAGAGAATATGAGAGTCAACCATCACCTTCAGACGTCAATGTAAGCATCCATCAACCTGGGGGTTTCCTGAGAAAGGTACCATTTCTCCTCCACCAGCCATTTTCCACCTACACACACAAGTCTTGGCCCATGGTTGGGCCCAAGGATAAGTTCTGCAGAGAATAGACATTAATCCAGGGAAGCTTTATTACAAGTTCCTCTGTTCTTGATGATTCCTAAAAAGAAGTTCAGGCAGCACCCCAAGTTTGATCTTTTATCTCAGCAACAGCTCTCTCTGTCCGGTGGCTCTGCAATCCACCCTACACTGCGCCCTCACCACTCACCATGCAATCTAGTCAAGGCCTCTGAAAAGGCAATCCACTCCACAGTTCCTTTCCTCCAAGAAAGACCACCCAAAAACCTCCTGAAAAATACAAACCTTGACTTTAAGCCCCTATCACCCCTAGAAGCACACATCCTTTCTACTCATATCAAATCCCCACCAAGAAAGCCATCATCCAACCCCATCCGGCCCCCTACCTCCAACACTTGCCCTTACCATGATCTTGTTGGCACCTAGAATTCTACCACTCTTAACATCTGAAACCCCGAAATACAACTCCCTAAACACAATGTCAAGTTCTTCTACACAACACACACATCTATTTCCATTAAAACTGTGGAAAAAAAAAAAAACTGTGACGGTTTCCAACCCCATGACCACGTGCTTTCTCCAGGCTGGCATAAGGAGTGCACCGGCCGTCGCTCCAATGACATGCTCACGAATACACCCTGTAATCCACCCTTCTGCACATCTCACTCACCTGGTCAATCCACACCCAGTCCTGCATGAAGATGGCCTCCTGCCTCCTCCACTCCTCCTTCTAGGCTGCCAATTGCTGCTAGACTACCCATACACCACACAGCTAGTACCATGAAAACACCTCACTTCAGCTGAGCCCTTACTGCAGTCCCACAGCCTTTTTCTTATCCTGAGTTACTATGCCCCACTGGACACACCCCTCACAATGCCTAAGTGGTCCACATCTTGGCCACCCTTGTGACATTCCCTTATCACACCCCTGCCAGTCCCCTCACCCTGGAACGCATCCTAGCTCAGTAAAAATTGAAAATGCCTCCTACCCCTTTCCAATCATCATCAAGATGCTCCATCTAGAGCCATTCTTACCATACGCCTGCATTTTCAATCCATCTCCTCTTAAATAATAACAATAAAAACAAGAGCAGCTACCATTTACCAAACACTTACTTATACCAGCCCAGGGTCTCATACTATACATCTATTACTCCATTTACACTTCATTAGAGCCTGGCAGACTAATGGGGTCACAAAGAGTCAGACAAGGCTGAGCACAGCACAGCACAGCACCAACAGCCCCACACAGCAGTCACAAACGGGCCCAGTGATAAATGTGTTAACCAAAGTTTGGGGCCAAAATCCCAACATCAGCAAATGGCAAAGCCAAAATTAGAACCCACATCTGTCTGACTCCAGCACCTGCGCTCTAGCTTTAATCACCTTGTTACCTTGCTTTGTCAGTCTGCCTCTCTCATGTATAAATCTACTTAACTTAAAAAAATACTCAAATCATCTATCTTTTTGTTAAAGAAAGGGGATGTTCTCAATTCTTTTCCTCAAGTTATCACCATATCTTTCTTTCCATTCTCTTTCCTGTCAAAGTTCTTGAAAGAGAAGCTTCTGCTTGCCACCATTTCCCCCCATCACTCTGCAGCCCAGAACTGGTTATCTGGCCTCTGACTCCAACACCCACTGGAAAGAGCCCTCAGGGTTATCAGCAGCAGCCTCCTGTGAGTCCCTCAGCTTGGCCTAATGCTTACTCCTCTGGGCCCTTTAAGGCACTGACTTGGCTTCTAATAAGCTGCATTTTCTTTTCTCTATTTTTTTAAGAAAAAAACCATTTGCAATTTATTCATAAACAGTCAATACCTTGATACACAGAGACTTTCCCCCATCAACTTCCCTTTATCAGTTTGTATAGGAAAAGCAGAATGATTGACTCTTATTCCTGATTTTCAAAAGAATGGGTCGATTTCCAAGGATGATCAATACAGGGTTTTTTTTTTTTTTAAGTATCATAAGGAATTTGTGGATGTAACCTTATTTAATGTGTAATCAATCGATCTGTAATTATTTTTATTGGTGGTTAGACTGTCCTATCTTTGGCTAGTAGGAGCCACTTCAAGTTGGCTTTTATGTCCATTTGACACGACTCTAGTAGCCTTTGACACCTTCCTTGATATCTGGGAATTTTACTAGATACTGTCAAATTCTTAATCATAGAAGTTACATTGTCTCACCTTCTCACCAGCCTTTCATCAGAATATGACGTCAAGCTTTAGTTTCTTTACCAGTCTAACTAGTAAGAGACGGCATCTCAGTGTAGTTTTAATTTATTTATTTTTAATGAAGTATCACTGATTTCTTCATTCCCCATTCAACTCTGATTTTCCCTGGTCTCCCTTCCTGGAAGAACTTTGCTTTCTGCTTTCAAATCTTAGTGACCTTTCAGGGTCCTACCCTCTTCTCTTTGCCTTCTACATGGTGGCTGATGCCACAGCCATCCATTTCTAGCTTTCCTTGTCCCTGAGTTCTACATTTCCTAGAAAGTTCTACATTCCCAATTTCTAAGTCCTTTCTGGACTTATCCATGTACTTATCTGGAATCATAAAACCCAACATGAATAAAACTAAACTTATTTTCACTGCCAACCACATGGCCACACCCCACCCCAAACATCTGCAGCTTCTATCTGAACAAATAAGTCTATTCAGGGGTATAAGTGAGAAGCATCAAAATCATACTCAAGGACTCCCTATTCCTCTAGCACAGACCCAGGTGATCACTGCATCCTATCCATCCTGCCTCTAGGAGACCTCCATAAACTAGCAGCCCTCACCCGTCCCCAAGCCACAACCCTCACCAGCTCTCTTTAGGGCATGATAATTCCCTACTATCTCTGCCTCTAAGTGAGTGCAGTGAAGAGGTGCTTTTGTTTTGTTTTGTTTTCCAACTCATACCCACCAGAATTTCTACAATGAGCCAAAAACAGCCAAAAGTTCTTTCTGTACCACTGGAGCTATTTGGTTAATGTGCAAATTCTAAATTCTCTCTCCAAAAGAAAATTACTGATTCTGAATGAAGGGCAATTCCTCAGCACAGCCTCTAGTCTTCACAGGCTCCTGGTCTCACTTTTTGTCCCATCTTCCACTACCAGACATCCTTGAGTGACCTGCGTTCAGGCCACACCACACTGCCTGCCATTCCCCAGAATGGCTGGGCACTGTTCCCTCCACACAGGCCCACATTTCCATCCGCAGCACTCCTCCTTCTTTGTCCTGCTTTACAAGCCTCTATTCTTCAAGGTCAGTCCAAATGCCCTGTCCTCTCTATAGGAAAAAGCAGAGGTTAAAGGCATGGGTCACAGAGACAGGGTTCAAATCCCACCTCTACCATTACTAGCAATGTTATATGGGAGTAAATTCCTTAAGCGTTTGAAGCCTCAGTGTCTACATCCACAAAATAGGATGGAAGTGAATTCAGACTCACTTTGAGGTTAAGAATAAAGTATATAAAATATAAATGTATTAAACTCCACAATCAAAATACATAGAGTGGGTGAATGGATAAAAGAAGGTCCAACAAGAGACAAATGAAAATGAAAACAGAACGTACCAAAATTTACGAATGCAACAAAAGGAGTACTAAGAAATTTTACACTGATAAGTGCTTTTCTGGGCACCTGATGTCCGCTGCCAGCATTCAGAAGTTGTTTTGTGGAATTTACTCAGCGTTCAAATGTTCTTTTGATGAATTTGTTGGGGAGAGAGTGGTCTCCCTGTCCTATTTCTCCACCATCTTAGGACCACCTGATAAGTGCTAAAATTCTTTCTAGGAAAGGAAGACCTCAAACAGCCTAACTATGCTAGAATAAGAAACCAAATTCAAAGCTGGCAGATTAGACATAAATAAAACAGAAAAACGATAGAAAAAAATTAATGAAATAGTTGATTTTTTGAAAAGATAAAAACTGACAAACCTTTAGCTAGACTAAGAAAAGACAGAAATGAAAGGAAATATTACAACTGATGCCACAGAAATTGGAAAACATCATAAGGGACTATTATAAATGACTATATGTCAATACACTGGACAACTTAGAAGAAATAAATAAATTCCTATACGCCAAAAAACTTTCAAGTCTGAATCAAGAACAGAGAGCTTGAACAGATCAGTTACATGTAAAGAGATTAAACCAGTAATCAGAAAGTTCCCAACAAAGAAAAGCCCACAACCAGGTGGCTTCAGCAGATGACACTAATGGTGAATTCTACCAAACAGTCAAAGAAGAATTAATACCAATGCTTAAACTTCTAAAAAAATTCTAAGAGGAAACACTTCCAAACTCATTTTATGAGATTAGGATCACCAAAGCCAATGACAATACAAGAAAACTACAGGCCAATATATCCGACAAACACGGATGCAAAAAAACTCAAAAAAATTAACAGAGTTCGACAGCATATTAAAAGGGTCACACAACATGATACAGTGGTATTTATCCCTGAGATGCAAGAATGGTTCAACACATGCAAATCAAACAATGTGATACATCACATTAAGAGAATGACGAATAAGAATCACATCATTGTCTCAATAGCTGCAGAAAAAGCATTTGACCAAAAACACTCTTTCATGATAAAAAAAAAAAAAACCTTCAATAAATTAAGCATGGAAGCAACTTACCTCAACACAATAAAGGCCATATATGAAAAGTCCAAAGCTAACATTATCTTTAATGGTGAAAAACTGAAATTTTATTTCTTACAAAATTCAGAACAAAGAAAAGATGCCCACTCTTGACATTTCTATTCAGCATAGTACTAGAAGTCCTAGCCAGAGTAATTAAGTAAGAAAAAGAAAATGCATTCAAATTGGAACAGAAAAAGTAAAATTATCTCTTTTTGCAGAAGATGACCTTATATGTAGAAATCCTAAAGAAGAGCATACAAAAAAAAAAAAAACTGTTAGAATAAATGAATTCAATATAGTGGAATGACACAAAATCACCATACAAAAATCAGTTGAGTTTCTATACACTAACAACAAACTACCTGCAAAAAAAAAAATCAAAGAAACAATCCTATTTACAACAGCATTTAAAACAACCTAAATTCTTAGAAATAAACTTCACCAAGGAAGTGAAAGACCTACACACTAAAAACTACAAAACACTGATAAAAGACATTTTAAAAGACTTTAGAGGAAAAGACAGTCCATGTTCACAGACTGAAAAAGTAATATTGTTAAAATGTCCATACTTTCCAAAGCAATCTGCAGATTCAAGGCAATCACTATCAAAATCTCACATTTATTTTAAAAAAAAAATAGGAAAAAAATAAACCTAAGATTTATATGAAACCACAAAGGACTCCAAATAGCCAAAGAATTCTAAGCAAGCAGAACAAAGCTGAAGGCATCACAAGTCCTGATACCAAACTATGTTACAAAGCTACCAAAATCAAAATGGTATAGTACTAACATAAAAAAAAGAAAAAAAAAAGAGACAACAGAACAGAGAGCCCAGAAATAAACCTACGCATATCTAGTCACTTGACCTTCAACTAGGTTGCCAAGAATATACAATGGGGAAAGGATATCCTCTTTAATAAACACTGTTGGGAAAACAATACCTATATGCAAGAGAATGAAACAGGATTCTTATTTCACACTAGGTACGAAAATAAACTCAAAATGAATTAAAGACAAAAAATGTAAGACTTGAAACTATAAAATTCTGAGAAGAAAACAGTGAGGAAGACTTTTTGCTTCAGCAATGATTTCTTGAATACCAAAAAGGGGAAAAAAAAAAAAAAGGAGGCAAAATAAACAACAAAGTGAAAAGGCAACCTATGTAATGAGAGAAAATGTCTGAAATTCATATATATGATTAACACTCAAAAGATACAGGACACCTTATCTTACAGTTTGGTAGCAAAATGAACAAACAACTCTACTTAAAAATGGGCAAAGGGCTTGAATAGACACTTCTCCCAAAAAGACATACAAATGACAAACTAAAACATGGAAAGGCACTCAATAATCACTAATCACCAAGGAACTACAAATTAAAACTACACTGAGATATCACCTCACCCCATTTGGATAGTGATTATCAAAAAATAAACAAATAAGTAAGAAGTGTTGGTGAGGGTATGCAGAAAAGGGAGTCCTTGTACACTGCTAGTGGGAACATGCACTGGTGAAGCCACTATGGAAAACAGTATGGTGATTCCTTGAGAAATTAAAAATAGAACTACCATCTGATCCAGCAATCCCACTTCTGGATATATATCTAAAGAAACTTAAATTAGGATCTCAAAGAAATACACATGGATTCCTATATTCTTTTTAGCATTATTTACAATAGCCAAGGTATAAAAGCAACCTAAATGTCTACCAACAGACAAATAGATAAAGAAAATGTGGTATATGGATTCAATAATGTTATTCATCCTCAAAAAAGGAAATGTTATCATTTGTGGCAACATGGGTGAACCCGGAGGATATTATGCTATGTGAAATAAACCAGATACATAAGAACAAACAAATACTACATGATCCCATTTATATGAGGAATCTAAATAAGTCCTGCTGCTGCTGCTGCTGCTAAGTCACTTCAGTCGTGTCCAACTCTGTGCAACCCCATAGATGGCAGCCCACCAGGCTTCCCCTTCCCTGGGATTCTCCAGGCAAGAACAATGGAGTGGGTTGCCATTTCCTCCTCCTAGATACTTACTATACACTGTAATGCCTAGAGTGCATACTTAAAATTTGCTAAGAGGGTGAATCTTATGTTAAAAGTATTCTTATCACAAAAAATTACAATAATAAAGAGGATGAAAAGAAACTTTTGGAGGTGATAGAAATGTTTATGGCACTGATTGGGCTGATGGTTTCACAGGTATACATATATATCTCTCCAAACTCAAGTTGTACACATTAAATATATACAGTTTTTTGTATGTCAACCACATCTCAATAGTTTAAAAATAAAAGTAAATTAAGTATATAAATTATCATAGTTCAGAATAAGCAATTACTAAATGCTTATTACTCAGCTCTCTCACATCTTTCAGACAAATATGCCACTCTACTCTTAGTTCCTCCAACCCACTGAACATCATCTACACCACTTTATACATTAGAGCAGAATTATGTATCTGTACATTCACTTCCTTCACCAGACGATGAGCTCTTCTGAAGCAGGGGCTCCAGTGCATTGGCAGCCCCCATATCAAAGCCCTCAAGAGTGTCAGAAACAGTGGAACTGTTTGCTTAACTTTTAACCGAAAAAAATAAATGAATCAATCAGTCAATCTAGTTAAGATGAGGCAGATAACAAAATACCCTATCTCAGCCAGAAATTACAAGTTCACTGTTAAGATTTTTCCAAGACTGTTATCTGGAATGTGAAGCCAAGTGGGCCTTAGGAAGCATCACTACAAACAAAGCTAGTGGAGGTGACAGTATTCTTGTTGAGCTATTCCAAATCCTAAAAGATGATGCTGTTAAAGCTGCACTTGATATGCCAGCAAATATGGAAACTCAGCAGTGGCCACAGAATTGGAAAAATGTTAGTTTTCATTTCAATCCCAAAGAAGGGCAATGCCAAAGAATGTTCAAACTACCACACAACTGTACTCATCTCACACACTAGTGAAGCAATACTCAAAATTCTCCAAGCCAGGCTTCAAGAGTACATGAATCGAGAACTTCCAAATGTTCAAGCTGGATTTATAAAAGGCAGAGAAACCAGAGGTCAAATTGCCATCATCCGCTGGATCATAGAAAAAGCAAGAGAATTCCTGAAAAATATCTACTTCTCCTCTGTTGATTACGCCAAAGACTCTGACTGTGTAAATCACAACAAACTGCAGAAAATTCTTAAAGAGCTGGGAATACCAGACCATCTTACCTGCCTCCCGAGAAATCTGTATGCAGGTCAAGAAGGAACAGTTAGAACTGGACATGGAACAACAGACTGGTTCCAAATTGGGAAAGGAGTATGTCAAGGCTATATACTGTCACCCTGCTTATTTAAGTTATATGCAGAGTACATCATGCAAAATGTCAGGCTGGATGAAACACAAGCTGGAATGAAGGTTACAGGGAGAAATACCAATAACCTCAGATATGCAGATGGTAACACCCTTATGGCAGAAAGTGAAGAGGAACTAAAAAGCCTCTTGATGAAAGTGAAAGAAGAGAGTGAAAAAGCTGGTTTAAAACTCAACATTTAAAAAATGAAGATCATGGCATCTGGTCCCATCACTTCATGGCAAACAGATGGGGAAACAACGGAAACAGTGACAGACTTCACTTTCTTGGGCTCCAAAATCACTGCAGATGGTGACTGCAGCCATGAAATTAAAATACGCTTGCTCCTTGTAAGGGAAGCTATGACCAACCTAGACAGCATATTAAAAAGCAGAGACATTACTTTGCCAACAAAGGTCCATCTAGTCAAAGCTGTGGTTTTTCCAGTAGTCACGTATGGATGTGAGAGTTGGACTATAAAGAATGCTGAGCACTGAAGAATTGATGCTTTTGAACTGTGGTGTTCGAGAAGACTCTTGAGACTCCCTTGGACATCAAGGAGATACAACCAGTCTATCCTAAAGGAAATCAGTCCTGGATATTCACTGGAAGGACTGATATTGAAGCTGTAACTCCAATACTTTGGCCACCTGATGTGAAGAACTGACTCATTTGAAAAGACCCTGATGCTGGGAAAGATTAAAGGCAGGAGGAGAAGAGGACAACAGAGGATGAGAGAGTTGGATGTCATCACTGACTTGAGGGACATGAGTTTGAGCAAGCTCCAGGAGTTGATGACAGGGAGGCTTGGCGGACTGTAATCCATGGGGTTGCAGAGTCAGACACAACTGAGCGACTGACTGTTGTCTGAAATGTACATAACCCGGGGAAGAAGTAAACTGTTACGAGTCATTCTTATCTTACTGAGGCAAAGGAAAAAAAGTAAGACATCTGAAGTGAATGCAAAGGATACGCCATTCCTCTGATACGTTTGATCTTTCCTGGATCTATGAGTTGAATAGGCTTCAGGATCTTCCTCACAGGACATGAAAAAAACACTTCACCTCCTCCTCCAGGCGGCATTCCCCGTCGTACAACCTGCAGGCATAGTGAAAAAGAAGAGGTCAGGATTCAACAGAGTGGATGACACCCAGCCAGGCTGGTGTACACCAAGAATGAAAACCAATATTAGAATGCAGAAGGCTTTCGAACCCAACTTGTCCATCTCTTTAAGATCAACAGCACCTAATGTTAGCTCCACAGGGGCACATGCTGAGCAAGGGGACTATGCGGTGTGTCAGAAAAAGCAGCAGACACAGAGTCTACATGTTCCAGCCAAAGCCAGACAGGTCCCGTCACCAACAGAGCTTGTTTCCTCAAACCTAAAATGAGGGGCTGGTCTAGTTCATCTGCTTACCCACTTCTTAACCACCAAGAACCCTTTTCTCCTCTTCTGGAATTAAGTGGTCTATCAAAACTCAATAGTTTTGAGTTATTAATAAAAACGAAGTAATTTCCCTTCAAAAAGCAGAGATGCTAAACAGCTTAAGATACTCAGTGTTATCACACTGGATTGATATAATTCCCTTAAATAGCAAACAAACAGATGCTTAAATTACTTCAACTAGGTTTTGAAAGTAAAGTACTAAAAAGTCTTACGGACATTCAGATTGGTAGGCTCTGGACACAAATTAAAATAAATGATCCAGATCAGAGAGGTAGCATGGTCAGAATCTCAGCTCCATGACTTATTGGCTGAGTTGTTATGAGTCAAGGAGTTAATGTATGTAGAATGCTGATAACATCTACTACCACTAAATAAGTGCAATATATCAATTACTCTTGTCATTAGTAAAGGGACCCTTTCAGCTCAAAATCTGCAATGCTAGGTTCAAGAATTCTTATAATGATGACTTCAAACATGCCACATACACACTGAGCCATACAGCTCCTCCAGTGAGTTGGTAGGAAAATATTTCACACTGATTTATGCCACCAACAATCTGGACATTCGTACCTTTAATTCAAAAGATTCACCATCAATCCCAAACTGTTTCAGTAGAGGGAGTGCTGTTGCCTTCAGAACATCGACCTATAGAATAATTTCAGGAAAAAAAAGTTTAGTTAAACCTTGAGATGGAAAGAACAAAGAATCCACAAAGCAGGTTAAGGCTTAGCCTCCAGGTAGATGAAGGAGTCTGGTAAAGAGAAAAGAGGCTAGCTTACAACTGAGGGCATGGGTTGGCTCTGCTCTCGACTAAAGACTATGATTTTATAAGCCACTGGCTTCTCTGAGCCCCTTCTCCACATTTATAGTAGTACACACCTACCTTATGAGTCATCATGAGCATCACATGCTATCATGCAAAAAGCACCAAGAAACTGCTGGGCTCCTGCAGAAAACAAACTGAGACCTCTGCTCATTCTTACAGGTATAAACACTAAGCAAAAACATGGCCTCTTTAAGTATTCTTTATTCAACATGACTATTTCACGTTTAGAGCTGGTGGCACTCCAGGCTAAAGTGAATCAACTATTCAGCCTAACAGTTCTACCTGAGAATGCTGCTGACACCCACACACAGGCAGTTAAAGGTGGTGGTGATTCTACAATGCGGCGGGGGCCTCAGAGGAGGGACAGCCTCAAACTGCAGCAAACAACGCAAACCCCTAAGTGCAAGGAAGATATCCACAGGTGATGGCAAGACACTGTCAAGTACAACTGTTATCATCTCCTCATTCGAAACTCCTAGGAGGCCTGCGATCCTTCCTTATTCATTTGCAGATTCCTCAGGGAGGATAAGGTGATATTCAAATCACGTTATCGAAGTCAGTGACTGCTGTCTCAGTGGCAACCAGGGGAACAAGAGCAATGCCTTGCTTGTTCCCAATGGAACAAGACATGCTCCTCAGCCCTGCGGGGGCTGATCCTACAGCGGGAAGCACTGAGGGCAAGCAGCACAAGCAGAGGCTCTGGGAAAAGCCCTGGTCCCAGTACAGGCTCTAGTTTGCTATGTGGCCTCAAACAAGAATATCTCAACTTCTAAATTCCCTTGTCTCCAAGGTAAGGCGGGGAAGGCAATGGCACCCCACCCCAGTACTCTTGCCTGGAAAATCCAATGGACGGAGGAGCCTGGTGGGCTGCAGTCCATGGGGTCGCTAAGAGTCGGACACGACTGAGCGACTTCACTTTCATTTTCACTTTCCACTTTCATGCATTGGAGACGGAAATGGCAACCCACTCCAGGGTTCCTGCCTGGAGAATCCCAGGGACGGGGGAGCCCGGTGGGCTGCCGTCTATGGGGTCGCACAGGGTCGGACACGACTGAAGCGACTTAGCAGCAGCAGCCAAGGTAAGGAACTCAGTCTGCCTGTCTCCAAGTTGCTACCAACTCTTACATGCTAAGACTCAACAGGACAACACTCCAACAGGGCTTTATGGCAGAGAACAGTCCCCAACTAAATATTCGTATCTCAGAACGTTAACCAGAGGTAGAAATGACCTACGTAGCCTAGGAACACGTTCAGCATGGATCAGGTGGGGCAGAAGCAGTTACTGGGAAAATCCATTAAAGATTAGCTAATTTCAATTAAATATTAAAGCTACACACAACTCAGAAACTTAAAATAGGCATTTGGAATTGCTGAAACCAAGAAGAATTCAGTCAAGGCTAGTACGAAGGGCAGCTGGAGAGAAGACCAAACCAGATTCTGGAAAAGGCGGGGGCTGCAAGGATGCCGGTTACTCCGTGAGCATGACTCCTGGAGCTAGGCGGCCTGCAGCTCTCCCGGGGAAGAGAAAGGCAAGAGAACAGAACACCCCTGCTGGTTCATCCCACCCACACCTGGAGTCAAATAGGAGGAAGTCAGATTGACTGAGGGCCAGTCAGGAGCCCAAATATAACTCCAGGTTGGTCCTGTCTCCTGGGACACTCTCCATCAGACACGAAGGGCAGGCCCCTCGCTGTGGTGGGACAAGGGCTGGAAAGACGGCTGTGGGCTGGAGCTCCACTCTGCCTCTTACAGCCTCTGAGGCCCGGACGCTCTCTCCTCAGGGATTTGGCTGCCTGCTGTAGAAAGAGGGGCCGACTGGAAAATTCCATAACCTCCTCAGGCTCCACACACTGGATCTAGCAAAGTGGGGGTGGTCTGTGGGTTCCGCTTCAGGGAAATCTATCTGTTACTCTGCAGTCAGAGAGGAAAGGCAAAAGTCTGACCCAAGTGGAACCTCAGAGCAAAGGCATCACCCTTACAGTCCAATCAGTCAACAGGTAGAAATATGATCAGACCCATAGCTTCCCAGGTGGCCCTAGTGGTAAAGAACTTGTCTGCCAATGCAAGAGACATAAGAGACTCAGGTTCAATCTATGGGTCAGGAAGATCCCCCAGAGAAGGAAATGGTAATCGAGTATTCTCCAGTATTCTTTCCTGGAGAATCCCATGGACAGAGGAGCCTGGCAGGCTACAATCCACAGGGTCGCAGAGAGTCAAACATGGCTGAAGCAACTTAGCACACACCACAATAAACAGAAGAAGGGAAGAAACCTGTTCCCTTCAGTTCCCTTGTCTGAAACAGTGATAAGAACATTTACCTAACCCTCATGAATCAAATAAATACGGATACTGACAGAGGTCCACCTAAACAAGTGGCCAGGACACAGCACACTTCACTCTACTTCTTTTCCCTGCTAGGATAGCCCTGAAAGAGGGCGGACTCTTCACGCACCATCTGGCCAACGGCTGGCACCAGTAAATATCAACTGGGGGCACTAGTATCAAATCACTGAGACTCAAAGGCGACCTCCTAGAATTTTTCTTCTTAAAATTTCCCATTTCTTTCCTTTTTGTCTCCAAAATGTCCCTACCCCTTTACAAAGCTCATCCCATCACTGCTCCTTCTATCCTCTGGATATCTGTAGGTGGCCTTATTAAGCCCTTCTACCCTTCTCATTTTAACTTTTTCCTTCTCCATTACAGCCTACAAACAAGTACAAGCTTCTCTCACTTAAAAATCCCCAACCTCAGCTCTTAAGGAGACATCCTATCTAGCGTTCTGGAAGAATCTCCCAACCTTCTATGGTTCTATTTCTTACTCATTCTGAACCTGTGTGTGATCCTGCAACGTAATGATACTGTTCTCTTAAAGCTCAACAGAAATTCTCACTGCTACATCTCCCTAACCAATCCCAACTCAACTCCTTCAAGGAATGACTCTTGGATCATCCCTAACTTTTCAGAACTCAGCTCCTCCTTGGCTTCTCCAAATCCTCCTATTTCCACAGTCACTGTCTCCAGCTCCTCTTCCCCAACTCACTCCTTAAACACTTATTCCTCTTTCTCAGTCCCTGGAACCACAAGGCCAAAACTCTACTGGCCCACTGAGGCCAGAAAGGAATGTTAAATGAATGATGAAGTCAGTTAAGACCTGTGTCCAAATGGAACTCTCACGCCTCCTCCCAAGAGGGCAGGTGCTACTCAGCTCTGATGGATTGCTATTGTGGAGAAACAGCCTCGCCGACCTACTGCAATGAAAAACTCTGGGGTTTCAAACAAGACAACCAATTCAGATACACACACCAACATCAACACCACCTGCACACTATGCAGGCCAAGAGAAAAACACCTGTCAGACTTACTGAGCCAAAAAGCCACCAGTGGTTAACCTCGGTACTAGTCAACCTCATTCTCCTACAGAATGAAATATCAGTAGGTAAGATGCTGATGATCTGAGGCTCCAAACAGTAATTCCCAACTGGACATCCCCCATGGATATCTCATCAATATTCCAGAGAACAGGACCAAAATCAGACACATCGACTATCACCCCATCACAATTTTCCTCTTCCCCATGTCAAACTCTTTCTGATCACTATCCTTTCAAGTCATCCGTGATAGAAATCATGGAGTTACCTGTGACCCCTTCCTCCTATCCCATCTCCAATTAGTTATCGAGTTATGAAGCCCCTCCCTCTACACTGCCCTTCATATCTGTCTACCCTTTCACCTCTCTCTGCATCAAGCTCATACTGGTTGACACCTTGGCAATTCACCCTTCTCTCAGCTCTACAGTTATCTTCCTAAAACCATGACTGACTCTAGGGCTTCCCTTCCTCTCGAAAGCCCTCCCCAGCCCTCAGCACTTGGCTTGTACGTCTGCCAGAGCCCAGAGGTATCCAACCTTGTGGTCTCCCTGGCTGTGTTCACAGCTGTTCACCCCATGGAACCACATTCCCTACGGGCAGAACTCATCGTATTCATCCCTGTGTGCAGACAGTAGGTGTGGACATAAATTGATGGGGAAACTACACATTAAAGAGAAAGTTCAAAACGAAGAAGCCACAGGCTGAAGAAGTTACTCTTTATCCAGGATTAGGTGTATTTACTTTGTCCTGGACTGGAGCCAGGTACTAACCAAGGTCATTTTAGTCCTGTAGCATGTGAAAACTACAAGAAAGCCTTTTAACATGCTGCTAGAAAGAATAAAATACTATTTCTAGGAAATCTGTCAATTAATCTTTGTCATTGTTAATATGTAAATATGTAAATTTTTAGCACTGTCAGTGATAACAGCTTTTAAGATTACTGGCAATTACAGAAAGAGAGTACAAAACTGGATGTTGGATACATGGTGCCAACATCTCCTGTCTGCTTCAGGGACTTTTCGCAAGAGTCAAGGTACCTCCCCTCCCCCTCCCAATCTGAAATAGTAGAGGTCTCCTCTCTTACTTTTAACTGAAGAACCCATTTCCTAGAATCTTCCAGAAAAATACGAGAAATAAGCAACCACTTGAAATTACTTTGAAATTCTAAACAGTTTATGCAGCATTCATATACAGTTAAGAATATCAGATCTTGCACTCTACTTTGGATCCTGGGAAGAGTTTATGTACCCGAATCCTAAGAATTCAGGAATAAACCTTTTATTGTCCAAGAACATATTAATCATGTTTATAACCTCATCAGCATCCTGGTGAATACCAGCAGTCTCTGCTTTGGGGCTCACTGCACCACCTAACTGGTCTTCCCTGGTTAGGGATGCCACACACGTCTGCCTCTGAAGCCACCCCTTCAGTGGTCTTGTTCTAATGTTTGCAGAGGTTAAGACAAGCATCCTCAGTTAGAACTTCACATCATGGCCCTCAGCTTGAAGATACCTTCTCTGGACAGAAGAGCATCCAAAGGTAGGGATCGTTGCCTCACTATGAAAGGTCTAAGGCAGACCTGCTCCAATCCATCAGTCTCCCTCTCCCCAACCTGTCTGTCTCTCTCTCTCTCTGACACACACACACACAATAAAACCCATCCCAGACTGGCATTAAGACAGCTGTGGTAGCCACAATGAATATTCTAGTTGTACATTAAACTATCCTCCCCACAAACGCAGCATGCTTAATAAGAAGCTTGCTGATGCTCATACACTGGCAAAGCTCATATATATCTTCCTTGGCCTTATGCCCTTTCTCTAGATCTGCAAACTCTTCTCAGAAGAAGAAAGTCCTAAAGTGTACAGTTGAAGCCTAAGTCAAGATTATGCTGCAGCACACCAAGGAGATATTATTCTCTGCCTAAAATTCTGATCTGCTGCCTTTCAGCCTCAACCATCACATGACCTTATGAAAACGCCACTCTCACACACTTCAGTCAACAGAGCCATATTTCATGTCAAACATGATGAGACTGCAAGCATCTGTTCGGAAGGTTCTTAGACATAACAATGAAAGGCACCTTGAAGAAGATTAACAATTGTCACTGAATCTGATGATTATGAGTCTTGGCTCATCTGCCTTCTGGAGTGATTAATCTCTAAACTTCAAGGTAAGTAACAAAACAAATATACTCAACAATAAACTGTGTTTTATCGGGAACTAGTTTCTCAGAAGTTAGGTGTGACAGGAGACAAAAATCACAGTGTGGTGTGGCCTCACTACTCACCGAAGGGTCAACCTGGTCATTGGTTACTCCTCGCAGAACTATTCTCAGCGGGTGCTTCATAAATGGAGCCAGGCAGAGCAGGCTTTCCAGATAATACCCAATGCCGCGAAGAGTGCTGCAGTCATGCTCCACGGACCCACCATACAAGAGGCCAGGCTGATAATATAAGGTCGTTCCTTACAACAGAGGAAAGAAAGTCAGCAGAAGGAAAAAAAAAAAGTGTCACAAAGGCGACGAAACCGTCAGTCCCAAGGGGAAAGTCTGGCAAGGGCATCCAAGAGTTCAAAATGCCAATCCTGAGAGCCCACATACTTCACTGCAAAAGCTGACTCATTACTGTCAAGTCCTTGTAACAATAATAAACTGTGAGTGTAATTTAATAAACAGTAATAAATTAAACCCCTCCCTAAGCCATTTGAATTGGCAGAGTCATGGCAGGGCACAAAGGAGACATACCCTAACAGGCACCCTGGTCTCCCAACAGCATGCTCTCAGATTGTGCCAATGCTGGGGTTTACAAATTATGTTCTGAAATCATCGTGCCAGCAATCAGCTTCTTCTAGGCCCAGGAAACCAGATTTCCCAATACCACAGTCACCAAACTAGGTACCTAGAGAAGGCAAGTACTTATGGCACTCACTTCCATTAATAGTAACTATTTTAATTTAATAGTAACAAATGGAAATATCTAAAATTATTGAACTGCTTTAGCGGAAACATTTTATCTTTCTTTATTCTTTCAAATATGCATATCATCCAAAAAGTTTCTTACTAGGTTTACATATTAGAGGAAAAACCAAATAAAATAGGCTAGATGATTCAAGGGATATGAAGAAATGAACACAATATATTTTTGATACTAGTAAACCCTGGCCAAGTTCTCCTGGCACAATTTACCAATAAAGAAATCTAACATTAGAGGAAGGAACTATGTTCAGTCATCAAAAGGAAAGCAGCGCTTGGGAGTTTGACACAAGAAATACAGGTTTCACCATATTAAAAAATCAAAATCACAATAATCACAGTCAGAATCATATTCTAATCAAAGTTAGAAAATTCTACTTTAGTTATTCTAAATACTATTTATGACACAAAACAATCTTTTAGGTCCAAAAGCCCCCAACTCCCAAAGACTCTATAATCACTAAACTCTGCACTAAAATCTGTGTATGCCAGCAAATTCACAAAATAAGAAACTAACCAGATCATCAAAATGAAGGGTGAGGAGGGTGGGGCGGGTGGGTAGACACAAGAGGTGGAAGGAAGCAGGATCATATAAATATCTTATTTCTCAACTAAGCTGTAGATATGACCCCCAAACAATAGAATGTCTTGTCCTCTGAATCACCAATAAAAATCGCTGAAAAGATCCCCTTCAATTTCAAAGTAAAGAAGTCAAGGAAGACCAAAGGAATCATAGCTTGCAAAGGGCATCTGATGTTTTACTTCTCTCTGTGTGGTATGGCTGAATGCAGCTACAGATCAAGTCCCACGGCCACTTATAAAGCCAAGCTTGTCTTCTCCCTTAAGAGAGCCAACACACAGGAAAGTTCAGTTTCCTCTGTTGAATACATGTGCAAAGGCACATAGCTCATGGAGACAATCAAAGCATGTTTGCCATGATCATCTATACAATGTAGATAACAGTTTCTAATAGCAAAAAAAAAAAAACACTAGACAAAAAGCTAGAAACAACCTAAATGTTTATCAGCAGGGAACAGTCAAATAAGTTACCATGTGTCCATACAACAGAATACAATATAACGTCACTGAACAATTGAGATGGACCTGCATGTGCCTGGCAAGCAAATTCCCTGAAACATCTGTGCTAATAAAAAACAGCTGGCTGCAGAACAGTATGAACAGCCTGATCCTGTTGGTTTGAGATACAAAAGTGCCCATGGAAGCAAATACATATAAAGGAGACCAGGACAAAGTCCCCATGGCTGCCCCTGGGAGAGTGAATGGAAGTGGAAACAGGTGAAGGGATTTTCACATTTTTTGCACATACTTGTATAAACTTATTTTAAAAAACAAAATTAAAAAAATTAAAATTCATCACATAGAGCTACCTCAGAGTTTGTTGTAAGATTTTATTGTGACAACATAAGCTACGTGGACATTGAAAAGCTGTACATAAAGTTAGGTATAAAATACTTCTATTGTTTAAAAGAGAGGAGGTGCTTGTCTATTTATCCAAAATTTTTACTGTTCTCACTTCCTAAGTCAAGTATATGTCCCTTAAATTGGCAATTTCACATACTATCTTCAAACAATCATATCACAGACAGGAAAGTGGGTCTTTTCATTCAAATACAATATTTATATCATCAAAAAGAGTGAGTAACAGAGGAATATTTAAGTAGTACATGTAAGTGCTTTCAGGAATGGGAAGAAAAGGAGCTTACCTGTTTGGTTTATTTCAATTCGAGAACCATTAGTTACTTTGTCCAACAGTCTTATGAAGCTGGCTTCAAAATCTGTGGGGAGGAAAGAAAACTGATTGGGCTCCAATTAGGTCATCACTTCCAGACAGCACATCCCATCCAAGTACTGCAGTGCAGGGTAGGTTACTTCCTGCATCACACTGGGTTCTTCACAGGACCTGGGTGAGCACACTGGCTAAGGAATCTGAAGCAGTTGAGAAGCACTGACTAGCATTTGTATGGACCTGGCCCACTAGGCTCCTCTGCCCATGGGATATCCCAGGCAAGAGTACTAGAGTGAGTTGTCATTTCCTTCTCCAGGCGATCTTCCCAAGCCAGGAATCGAACTCGTGTCCCTTGCATCTCCTGCACTGGCAGGCAGATTCTTTACCACTGAGCCACCTGGGAAGCCCAAATGCATGTTTAGTAGAACTATTAAAAACAGCTCAGTTTTTGTATTCCACCAAAAAACAGGAACTCTACCAGTAATTTATGGGATATTAATTTCAGCAGCATAACACCCACTTGTTCTGATCTCAGAAGTGTGTGCCAAATGAGAGAAAGAACAGAAAGCAGGAAAGAGTTTTAAAGTCAAACTCTTACTTGCTGCAGAATACCCTTCAATCTCAGAGACAGTAAAACGTCACTGTCTCTCTCATTCAACAAAGTGCCCCGTCTCCCTTCCTCTATCATCTTATTGATCTAGAACCTTCTAATCAGTTCAGTTTTTAATTTTATTACAAGGTCACTTTTTTAATTCATGAAAAAGATTAGAAGAAAAAAACACCAAATGTTAATAAATAGGTTTCTCTTTACAGTAGCATTTTATACGAATTTTTCTTGTTTAAATTTTACTGTTTAAATTTATGAATTATGAATAAATTTTTATGAATAAATTGTTATCAAAGCTGTTGAATTTGGTAGAAAACAAAATTCTGTAAAGCAATTATCCTTCAATTAAAAAATTAATTAAAAAATACAAAAGCTGGTTATTCTCTAAAACGTGAGGGGGTAGATTGTAAATGTGAAATATGAAAAGACAGAAGAATCAGAAGTATATGTTCTCTGTTCTCCTAAATTGATAGTATATACACACAACCCACTGCAGTATTCTTGTCTGGAAAATCCCATAGACGGAGGAGCCTGGTGGGCTACAGTCCATGGGATCACAAAGAGTTGGACACAACTGAGTTACTTCACTTTTTCTTTCTTTCACATACACACACACGGAGCTTTAGCTTCAATATCCCTTCCATGAACGGAAACAGGAAGACCAAGTTTTCTGTACTGAAGGCATGGTGACTGCCTGATGCTTTCAGGCAGTTTCTGCTGCTGCTGCTAAGTCACGTCAGTTGTGTCCAACTCTGTGCGACCCCACAGACGGCAGCCCACCAGGCTCCTCTGTCCCTGGGATTCTCCAGGCAAGAATACTGGAGTGGGTTCCCATTTCCTTCTCCAGTGCATGTATACATGCATGCTAAGTCACTTCAGTTGTGTCCAACTCTGTGCAACCCCATAGATGGCAGCCCACCAGGCTCCTCTGTCTCTGGGATTCTCCAGGCAAGAATACTGGAGTGGGTTGCCATTTCCTTCTCCATCAGGCAGTTCCTGCTGCTGCTAAGTTGCTTCAGTCGTGTCCGACTCTGTGCAACCCCACAGACGGCAGCCCACCAGGCTCCCCCGTCCCTGGGATTTTCCAGGGAAGAACACTGGAGTAGGTTGCCATTTCCTTCTCCAATGCGTGAAAGTGAAAAGTGAAAGTGAAGTCACTCCGTGTCCGACTCTTAGCGACCCCATGGGCTGCAGCCCACCAGGCTCTTCCGTCCATGGGATTTTCCAAGCAAGAGTACTGCAGTGGGCTGCCATTGCCTTCTTCGTCAGGCAGTTCCTACTCCTCTAATAAACTAGCACAGTCTGAGAGCACAGACCTTAACAGTAACCTAAACTGATCCCAAAGGGTGAGCAGACCAACGAAGCAATTCCCATCCACCTGTTGTTACTTAACGCTGTCCCATAACTCCTGTCACAGCAGATTCTGCAATCTGTACAAAGAGCACTAGGCTAGAAGTCAGAGAAGCTCCCTTAAGTCCTGAAATAAGGCATAATGGCTAATAACAGCAGCTGTGTATTCATGTTTACCTTATATAATCCTCATAACCACTAAGCAGGAAGTGCTTCCAGTTTTACAGAAGGCTAAGGCCCAACTGGCAGAGGGAAGACTTGAACCCAAGTCTGCCCTTCTCTAGAGTCCATGCTCCAAACCAACCCAGGGCTGGGTTTGCCGCACTCAGTTTAATCTCTTAAAGCTAACCTCCTCCTCTAGAAAATCATACTACTTTTCAATTGATTTACTGAAGGTCCTGCAGATGACTTAATGAGTCCCCAGTCAACACTTATCTTTAATGAAATCAGAACAGAATAAACACTATCAGTTACATAATAAAGGTGTTGTTCATGAAATTTTAGTCTCAGTTCAATATATACTTGTATATGTATTGGGTTACGTAGAAGTAGCACCACAAAAGTTCAAAGGTTAAGTCAACTACAAAATTGAACTACATATTATTTCTATGGTCTTTTATATAGAATATTGTATGTTTTTAATGTAGGCAGGATGTATTAATGCCATGCCACTGTCTACCTATGTTTATAGAAAATGCAAGGTATTCTGCACAAAAAAAGAAAGCTTGACCTGCTCAAGCTTTCAGGCTGCCTAAATGGGTGAGACAAACAAGCATTTATGAATAAAGTCCAAGATTATAAACTCCATAGCTTTTATAAATTAGTAAAGAAAAGAAAACAAAAAATTACTTTGAAAGTAGGAGTTTTTTTGCAATCCACAGGGACTCTTGAGCATGAACACAGTTTAAAATGTCCAGCAGAGGAACACAAGTAGGAAGAAAATGAGCACTTATGAAGACCTCCAGACAAAACCATCCCCGGGTCACAGTAAACAGGTGCTTTAAAAGCAGTACCTCAAAGAACCAATGCAGAGCTAGTTCCTGAATCCTACTAACAGTGAAGATACAGCTCCATCACCTGGTATGAAAAAGATATCAAGTTCGTCTAATAATAGTCAGACTGAAGCCTCAAACTTCCTTAAAACAAGATGAGTAGGATTCCCTGCCACCTCACTTCTTCAAGACTGCCCCTAGGAGTACAGAATTTCAGATATCTAGCATTAGGGAGGAAGTTCCCCCCAAAAGCACAATTTTACTAGATGGTTTAAGAATACATAATTAGGTTACACAGCTCTAAGGAGAATCAACATGAACAGCACAATGGTCAAGAGACTGGCCACCACTAGGTACATGGAAGGGAGAGGTAAATAAAACAGGTCAATGACAGTGTATGGCACAATGTTCTATTTCTTGACCTGGATGGGATCACATGGATGCTCATTTTATAATCCTATAAGAACTACTTTTATGTTTTATGAATTTTTCATGTTATTATACTTCACACTTTCAACAAAATTGTCCCATTTAAGACCTTTAATTTCAGGATTCCTTAAATACTACCTTCCATACATAATGACCTCCCTTCCCTAGACCCCCAAAGAAGGGAGTTCATCATTTCCTTAAAGGGACTGGTAACTTCTAGAAGAATTGGTGGCACTCAATATTGGCACTAAGCCTGACCCATTCCTCACCAAAGAAAGGCAAAAAGCCATTTCTTAAAGGAGGGGACTGAAAAAAGGAATACAACCCAAAGATCCACCCTTTAAAAATAAGGAGCAAATCTCAAGAAACAGATTCAACTTAAAAGTATTGTAATGACTCCAATAAATTATGACACGTCTATATACCAGAACACTCTGCAGCTATCAAATTAGTGAGAATTTTCATACACTGATATGAATCATCTCCATAGTATATTGACTGGGAAAAAAGTAAGATGCAAATGGCCTTTGANTATTGATCTAGAACCTTCTAATCAGTTCAGTTTTTAATTTTATTACAAGGTCACTTTTTTAATTCATGAAAAAGATTAGAAGAAAAAAACACCAAATGTTAATAAATAGGTTTCTCTTTACAGTAGCATTTTATACGAATTTTTCTTGTTTAAATTTTACTGTTTAAATTTATGAATTATGAATAAATTTTTATGAATAAATTGTTATCAAAGCTGTTGAATTTGGTAGAAAACAAAATTCTGTAAAGCAATTATCCTTCAATTAAAAAATTAATTAAAAAATACAAAAGCTGGTTATTCTCTAAAACGTGAGGGGGTAGATTGTAAATGTGAAATATGAAAAGACAGAAGAATCAGAAGTATATGTTCTCTGTTCTCCTAAATTGATAGTATATACACACAACCCACTGCAGTATTCTTGTCTGGAAAATCCCATAGACGGAGGAGCCTGGTGGGCTACAGTCCATGGGATCACAAAGAGTTGGACACAACTGAGTTACTTCACTTTTTCTTTCTTTCACATACACACACACGGAGCTTTAGCTTCAATATCCCTTCCATGAACGGAAACAGGAAGACCAAGTTTTCTGTACTGAAGGCATGGTGACTGCCTGATGCTTTCAGGCAGTTTCTGCTGCTGCTGCTAAGTCACGTCAGTTGTGTCCAACTCTGTGCGACCCCACAGACGGCAGCCCACCAGGCTCCTCTGTCCCTGGGATTCTCCAGGCAAGAATACTGGAGTGGGTTCCCATTTCCTTCTCCAGTGCATGTATACATGCATGCTAAGTCACTTCAGTTGTGTCCAACTCTGTGCAACCCCATAGATGGCAGCCCACAAGGCTCCTCTGTCTCTGGGATTCTCCAGGCAAGAATACTGGAGTGGGTTGCCATTTCCTTCTCCATCAGGCAGTTCCTGCTGCTGCTAAGTTGCTTCAGTCGTGTCCGACTCTGTGCAACCCCACAGACGGCAGCCCACCAGGCTCCCCCGTCCCTGGGATTTTCCAGGGAAGAACACTGGAGTAGGTTGCCATTTCCTTCTCCAATGCGTGAAAGTGAAAAGTGAAAGTGAAGTCACTCCGTGTCCGACTCTTAGCGACCCCATGGGCTGCAGCCCACCAGGCTCTTCCGTCCATGGGATTTTCCAAGCAAGAGTACTGCAGTGGGCTGCCATTGCCTTCTTCGTCAGGCAGTTCCTACTCCTCTAATAAACTAGCACAGTCTGAGAGCACAGACCTTAACAGTAACCTAAACTGATCCCAAAGGGTGAGCAGACCAACGAAGCAATTCCCATCCACCTGTTGTTACTTAACGCTGTCCCATAACTCCTGTCACAGCAGATTCTGCAATCTGTACAAAGAGCACTAGGCTAGAAGTCAGAGAAGCTCCCTTAAGTCCTGAAATAAGGCATAATGGCTAATAACAGCAGCTGTGTATTCATGTTTACCTTATATAATCCTCATAACCACTAAGCAGGAAGTGCTTCCAGTTTTACAGAAGGCTAAGGCCCAACTGGCAGAGGGAAGACTTGAACCCAAGTCTGCCCTTCTCTAGAGTCCATGCTCCAAACCAACCCAGGGCTGGGTTTGCCGCACTCAGTTTAATCTCTTAAAGCTAACCTCCTCCTCTAGAAAATCATACTACTTTTCAATTGATTTACTGAAGGTCCTGCAGATGACTTAATGAGTCCCCAGTCAACACTTATCTTTAATGAAATCAGAACAGAATAAACACTATCAGTTACATAATAAAGGTGTTGTTCATGAAATTTTAGTCTCAGTTCAATATATACTTGTATATGTATTGGGTTACGTAGAAGTAGCACCACAAAAGTTCAAAGGTTAAGTCAACTACAAAATTGAACTACATATTATTTCTATGGTCTTTTATATAGAATATTGTATGTTTTTAATGTAGGCAGGATGTATTAATGCCATGCCACTGTCTACCTATGTTTATAGAAAATGCAAGGTATTCTGCACAAAAAAAGAAAACTTGACCTGCTCAAGCTTTCAGGCTGCCTAAATGGGTGAGACAAACAAGCATTTATGAATAAAGTCCAAGATTATAAACTCCATAGCTTTTATAAATTAGTAAAGAAAAGAAAACAAAAAATTACTTTGAAAGTAGGAGTTTTTTTGCAATCCACAGGGACTCTTGAGCATGAACACAGTTTAAAATGTCCAGCAGAGGAACACAAGTAGGAAGAAAATGAGCACTTATGAAGACCTCCAGACAAAACCATCCCCGGGTCACAGTAAACAGGTGCTTTAAAAGCAGTACCTCAAAGAACCAATGCAGAGCTAGTTCCTGAATCCTACTAACAGTGAAGATACAGCTCCATCACCTGGTATGAAAAAGATATCAAGTTCGTCTAATAATAGTCAGACTGAAGCCTCAAACTTCCTTAAAACAAGATGAGTAGGATTCCCTGCCACCTCACTTCTTCAAGACTGCCCCTAGGAGTACAGAATTTCAGATATCTAGCATTAGGGAGGAAGTTCCCCCCAAAAGCACAATTTTACTAGATGGTTTAAGAATACATAATTAGGTTACACAGCTCTAAGGAGAATCAACATGAACAGCACAATGGTCAAGAGACTGGCCACCACTAGGTACATGGAAGGGAGAGGTAAATAAAACAGGTCAATGACAGTGTATGGCACAATGTTCTATTTCTTGACCTGGATGGGATCACATGGATGCTCATTTTATAATCCTATAAGAACTACTTTTATGTTTTATGAATTTTTCATGTTATTATACTTCACACTTTCAACAAAATTGTCCCATTTAAGACCTTTAATTTCAGGATTCCTTAAATACTACCTTCCATACATAATGACCTCCCTTCCCTAGACCCCCAAAGAAGGGAGTTCATCATTTCCTTAAAGGGACTGGTAACTTCTAGAAGAATTGGTGGCACTCAATATTGGCACTAAGCCTGACCCATTCCTCACCAAAGAAAGGCAAAAAGCCATTTCTTAAAGGAGGGGACTGAAAAAAGGAATACAACCCAAAGATCCACCCTTTAAAAATAAGGAGCAAATCTCAAGAAACAGATTCAACTTAAAAGTATTGTAATGACTCCAATAAATTATGACACGTCTATATACCAGAACACTCTGCAGCTATCAAATTAGTGAGAATTTTCATACACTGATATGAATCATCTCCATAGTATATTGACTGGGAAAAAAGTAAGATGCAAATGGCCTTTGAGAAAGGAAACAGAACCTATTTGCTTATTTATGCACAAAAAAAAAAGCCCTGAAAAGAAACACAACAAACCAACAACACTGGTTGCTTCACACGGAAGGAAGATTGGGAAAGAAACAGAGACAGACTCTGTAAACCCCTTTGTTTAGAATTTCATGTCATGTGTACATATTTTTTTAAAAAAACATAAAAATTAAATTGAAAAAATACAAATAAAGGTACTGTAACACAATTTAAATAACCAATAAACACTGCTTTCATTAACTAGCCTATGAAAGGTCTTTATAATACAACACAGCCATCATTTTGTGAGTAATTGCTTAATTACAAAAGAAAATGTTCACACTATTTTGAGGAAAACAAATTTTAAGTAATATATACAATGTGATTACAATTCCGTCAGAGACAGAACTAAAAGAAAAGACAGCAAACTATTAACACATGAAATTAGGAGTTACTATTTTCAACATTTAATCCAAAAAACGTAGAAATTACAAATACATACCCAAGTCTCAGAATAAATTAAAGGATGTTCACTCACTTGGAAATACTATATATAAAGCATTTACATATTGTATATAATTATGTAGAATATGCGGGGAAGGCAATGGCACCCCACCCCAGTACTCTTGCCTGGAGAATCCCAGGGACAGAGGAGCCTGGTGGGCTGCCGTCCATGGGGTCACACAATTCCCATCTCTTTCAGAATTTTCCATAGTTACTTGTGATCCACAAAGTCAAAGGCTTTGGCTTGGTCAATAAAGCAGAAATAGATGTTTTTCTGAAACTCTTGCTTTTTCTATGATTCAACGGATGTTGGCAACTTGATTTCTGGTTCCTCTGCCTTTTCTAAATCTAGCTTGAACATCTGGAAGTTCACAGTTCGTGTACTGTTGGAGCCTGGCTTGGAGAATTTTGAGCATTACTTTGCTAGTGTGTGAAAACCCAATTTATAAATCTTTCTGTGGCCGTTTAAGGAAATCTTTGCCTTCACTAAGGTCATGAAGATGTTCTCCTTGAAATTCTGCTTTCATGTGGAAAGTATTACATTTGATAAATGTATTCTTAATGGTTTTTGAAACAGTTTACTGAAAGATGGATGTTCAATTTTGTCAGGTGTCTTTTCAGTAGCAGTTAAGTTGGTTATGTGATTTTTTTTTCTCATTTTTGTGTTTAATCTTACATTTAATTATGTTATACTTTTCCATGTGTTTTATCTGTAGCCAATTCTTGGGATGTATCCTTCCTAATAACAGTAGATAGTTTAAAATTTTGTTATGATCTATTTTTTAAAGATTTATTTAGGGTTTTTCATTTGGCCTCATTAAATGAGGTTATTTTGTAATTTAATTTTTGTGTGTGTGGTGCTCTTAAGTACCCTACAACTGAAGTCATCTTTATACATTCTTTTTTGTTCTTTGGAATGTGTAAAATAATAAGAATTATTTTTCTTTGAATATTGGGGGAAATTTTCTAGCAACTTCAGTGCTCTTTTCTATTTATTACTTGGTGAATTTTTGTATTCCTTTTGTTTTGGTTTTATCCTTGGGTGTCTTTAAAAATTTCATTTTATCTATTTTGATTTGTTATCTTTTTACATAACTATGTTAACTACAAATGTATCAGTAAATAATAGAGAATAGTCTATCACAAATGTTCTTGATCTTTCACATTAATTACATTTTTTATTTTATTAATTCATACTTTCTTTTTACAAATGAATGAGTCTATTGATTTGTTTTGTTTTTTTTAATGAATTAACTTGATGTCTTTTGCTATTTTCCATTTTGTTTATCTCTTCTTTTAAAATATTTTCATTTAGCTTTGGCTTGTAAATTTGTTCCATTTCTAAATATTTCAGTTGATTGTTTTGTTGTTTTTCTTCTTAATTACCAAAGTGTTTAGATTGGTAAATTTTTCTTTGGTAGGCTCCCATATATTTTGATAAAATTGGTATGTCTCTTAATGTTCTTCTTCCAACAACACAAGAGACAATCCTACTCACTGACAACGCCAGATGGTCAATACTGAAATCAAATTGGTCATATTCTTTGCAGCCAAAGGTGGAGAATCTCTATACACGCAGCAAAAACAAGTCGAGGAACTGACTATGGCTCGGATCATGAACTCCTTATTGCAAAATTCAGACTTAAATTGAAGAACGTAGGAAAACCACTAGACCATTCAGGTATGACATAAATCAGATCCCTTACAATTATACAGTGGAAGTGACAAATAGATTCAAGGGATTAAATCTGATAGAGTGCCTGAAAAACTAAGGACAGAGGTTCAGGACATTGTGCAGGAGGCAGTGATCAAAACCATCCCTAAGAAGAAGAAATGCAAAAAGGCAAAATGGTTGTCTGAGGAGGCCTTCCAAATAGCTGAGAAAAGAAGAGAAGCAAAAGGCAAAAGGAGGAAAGGAAAGATACATCTATCTGAATGCAGAGTTCTAAAGAATAACAAGGAGAGAAAAGAAAACTTTCCTAAGTGATCAGTGCAAAGAAATAGAGGAAAACAATAGAATGGGAAAGACTAGAGATCTCTTCAAGAAAAATTAGAGACACTAAGGAAACTTTTCATACTAGATGGGCTCAATAAAGGACAGAAATGGTAGGGATCTAACAGAAGCAGAAGATATTAAGAAGAGGTGATAAGAATACACAAAAGAACTATACAAAAAAAAGATATTCATAACCCAGATAATCACGATGGTGAGATCACTCACCTAGAGTCAGACATCCTGGAATGTGAAGTCAAGTGGGCCTTAGAAAGCATCACTACGAACAAAGCTAGCGGAGGTGATGCAATTCCAGTTGAGCTATTTCAAGTACTAAAAGATGATGCTGTGAAAGTGCTGCACTCAATATGCCAGCAAATTTGGAAAACTCAGCAGTGGCCACAGGACTGGAAAAGGTCAGTTTTCATTCCAATCCCAAAGAAAGGCAATGCCAAAGAATGCTCAAACTACCACACAATTGCACTCATCTGACATGCTAGTAAAGTAATGCTCAAAATTCTCCAAGCCAGGCTTCAACAGTACATGAACCGTGAACTTCCAGATGTTCAAGCTGGATTTAGAAAAGGCAGAGGAACCAGAAATCAAATTGCTGACATCCGCTGGGTCATAGAAAAAGCAAGAGAGTTTGAGGAAAACATCTATTTCTGCTTTATTGACTATGCCAAAGTCTTTGCCTGTGTGGATCACAACTAACTGTGGAAAATTCTGAAAGAGATAGGAATACCAGACCACCTGACCTGCCTCCTGAGAAATCTGTATGCAGGTCAAGAAGCAACAGTTAGAACTGGACATGGAAAAATAGAGTGGTTCCAAATAGGAAAAGGAGTCCGTCAAGGCTGTATATTGTCACTCTGCTTATTTAACTTCTATGCAGAGTACATCATGTGAAATGGCAGGCTGGATGAAGCACAAGCAGGAATCAAGGCTGCTGGGAGAAATATCAGTAACCTCATATATGCAGATGAAACCACCCTTTTGGCAGGAAGCGAAGAAGAACTAAAAAGCCTCTTGATAAAAGTGAAAGAGAAGACTGAAAAAGTTGGCTTAAAACTCAACATTCAAAAACGAAGATCACGGCATCTGGCCCCATCACTTGATGGCAGATAGATGGGGAAACAATGGAAAAAGTGACAGATTTTATTTTGGGGGCTCCAAAATCACTGCAGATGGTGAGCAGCCATCAAAGTAAAAGATGCTCGCTCCCTGGAAGAAAAGCTATGACTAACCCAGATACATATTAAAAAGCTGAGGCATTACTTTGCCAACAAAGGTCCATTTAGTCAAAGCTATGGTTTTTCCAGTGGTCATGTATGGTTGTGAGAGTTGGACTATAAAGAGCACCGAAGAACTGATGCTTTTGAACCGTGGTGCTCTATTTAAAACAACCAACACTGAAGATTACTTTTTTTGCCTCCTACCTTCAAATTTTCCTAGATATTTTATCTTGCTTATATAAAAACCTTTGAAGAAATGAAATCAACAAAATACAGCTTATTTTTCTGATTTATGCTGTTTTTAGCACCTTCAAGAGGGGAAGGCAATGGCACCCCACCCCAGTACTCTTGCCTGGAAAATCCAATGGACGGAGGAGCCTGGTGGGCTGCAGTCCATGGGGTCGCTAACAGTCGGACAGACTGAGCGACTTCACTTTCACTTTTCTCTTTCATGCACTGGAGAAGGAAATGGCAGCCCACTCCAGTATTCTTGCCTGGAGAATCCCAGGGATGGGGGAGCCTGGTGGGCTGCCGTCTATGGGGTCGCAAAGAGTCGGACACGACTGAGCGACTTCACTTCTTCTTCAAAACTGTTCTAACTGACAGAAGAAAGAACACAAAAATTCCATCAACCAATAGCATCCAATCAACATCTATGTGTCACCCAACTCACAAAACAGAATATACACTCTTTCCAAGTGCAGACTGAACACCTGCCAAGATAATGGTTGCTTGGGCCTTTAAGAAACCTCAAGAAATTTAAAGTAACTGAAATATACAGAGCACGTTCCCTAAACACAGTGGAATCACTTATATCAATGGGAAAATACTCAACACTTGGAAGTTAAACAACACACTTGTAAATAATCCATGGATCAAAGAGGAAGTCTTAAAGGCAAGAAAAAACATATTGAACTAAATGAAAATTAAAATATGACACATTGAAAATTCACGGGACTCAGCTAAAGCTGTGTTGAGAGGGAAGTTTATTGTACTAAATGCCTATATTACAAAAGAGAAAAGGTTTCCAATAATCTGTCTCACCTCAAGTTAGAAAAACAACAAAATAAATCCAAAGCAAATGAAGGAAATCATAAAAATAGCAGAGGCAGATGAAATTGAAAACAAGAAAAATGGGGGGAAAAAATCAGTGAAACAGCTGGTTCTTTAAGAAAATAACCCCAAATCTCTAGCAACACAGGGAAAAAAAAAAAAAAAAAAAGACACAAATCTATAGTTTATCAGGAAACAGGGAATATCAATGCAGAACCTCCAGGCATCAAAAGCACAATAAGAAAGAACTATGAACTCTACATATATAAAACAATTTAGATGAAATAGACCATTTCTCCAAAAAACACAAACTACCACAACTTATCATATGAAACGGGTAATTTAAATGGCCCTATAACCATTCAGGAAACTGAAAATATATTCTTTAAAACTCCCCCAAAAGAAATTTCTAGGCCTTTATGGTTTCATTGGATAATTTCACCAAATGTTTAAAGAACTAAAATCAATTCTACACAATCTCTTCTAGAAAACAAAGAGGAAACAGTTTTCAATTTATTTTTAACTAGTATATTCTTATTTAAAGTATCAAAATCAGACTAAGAGTACAAAAATAGGAAACTACATGGACTGTAGCCCACCAGGTTCCTCTGTCCATGGAATTCTCAAGACAAGAATACTGGAGTGGGTTGCCATTTCCTTCTCCAGGGGACCTTCCTGACCCAGGGATCGAACCTGGGTCTCCTGAACTGCAGACAGATTCTTTACCATCTGAGTCACCAGGGAAGTCCACAAATGAGTATCACTTATGAATATATATAAAAAATCTGTAACAAAATGTTAGAAAATAAAATCCAGTAATATAAAAAGAATTACACATCATGACCAGTAGGGTTTATTTCCGTAATGCAAGGATGCTTCAATATTTGACAATCATTCAATGAAATAAACCATATTAACAGACTAAACAAGAGAAATCACATACTCACATCATTGGTACAAAAAGTGCATTTGATAAAATACAGCACTCATTCATACACACATACAAATCTTAGAAAAATAGAAGAGAACTTTCTCAACTTGATTTAAAAAATCGAAAAAAAATATAGAGCTAACATTATACTTTGTGGCAAAACACTGGGTGCTTTATCCCTAAGACAGGGAACAAGGTAACGAAGTTTGGTCTCATTACTCTTACTTAACATAGTGCTAGAAGTCCTACTCAGTGCAGTAAGGGGGTAATAAAAGGNCTTTCCCAACTTGATTTAAAAAATCGAAAAAAAATATAGAGCTAACATTATACTTTGTGGCAAAACACTGGGTGCTTTATCCCTAAGACAGGGAACAAGGTAACGAAGTTTGGTCTCATTACTCTTACTTAACATAGTGCTAGAAGTCCTACTCAGTGCAGTAAGGGGGTAATAAAAGGTATAAATTTTAATAAAGAAGAACTAAAACTGTTCAAGTTACAGATGACATGACTGTCCACATAAAAAAATCCCAAAGAATCTACCAAAAAAAAGAAAAACCACTACACTTTAGAACTTATATGAATTCAGCAAGGTTGCAGGGCTAGGAATTGTTACTCAGTAGTGTCTGACACTTTGCAACCCCATGGACTATGCAGTCCATAGAATTCTCCAGGCCAGAATACTGGAGTGGGTAGTCTTTCCTTTCTCTAGGGGATCTTCTCAACCCAGGGATCAAAACCAGGCCTCCTGCATTGCAGGCAGATTCTTTACCAGCTTAGCCACAAGGAAAGCCCAAGGTTGCAGGACACAAAACAAACATGAAAAAAAAAAATTGTATTTTTATATACTATTGATGAACACATAGAATTTGGAACACGGCACACAGCAAATTTGGAAAACTCAGCAGTGGCCACGAGACTGAAAAAGGTCAGTTTTCATTCCAATGCCAAAGAAAGGCAATGCCAAAGAATGCTCAAACTACCGCAAAATCAACAAATCATGTACAGGACTTGAATGCTAAAAACTACAGAATGTTGATGAAAGAAAACAAAGATCTAAATAAATGGAAAGATACATTATGTTTATGGATTAAGAGACTCAATACAGTAAAGATGATAACTCTCCCTAAACTATCATATAGGTTTAACACAGTTCTTTTCAAAATCCTAATATGTTTTTTTTATAAAGACAAAATTATTCTAAACTTTACATGAAAACGCAAAGAACTAGAATAGTAAAATACTCATGAAAATTAAGACTAGAGTTGAACAGACCAGCCCACCCAAATATTATATACATAACAATGCCAGAAAAACATCTACTTTTGCTTTATTAACTACGCCAAAGGCTTTGACTGTGTGGATCACAACACACTGGGGAAAACTCTTAAAAGATGGGAATACCAGACCTGCCTCCTGAGAATTCTGTAGGCAGGTTAAGATGCAACAGTTAGAACTGGACATGGAACAACAGACTGGTTCCAAATTGGGAAAGGAATACATCAAGGCTATACATTGTCACCCTGCTTATTTAACTTAAATACAGAGTATATCATGTGAAATGCTGGATGAATCACAAGCTAGAATCAAGATTTTCAGGAGAAGTATCTACAACCTCAGATGGAAGATGACAGCACCCTAATGGCCAAAAGTGAACAGGAACTAAAGAGCCTCTTGACAAACATGAAAGAGGAGTGTAAAAAAAGCTCACTTAATAATCGACATTCAAAAAACAAAGATCATGGCATCCAGTCCCATCACTTCATGGCAAATAGACCGGAGGGAAGTGGAAATGGTGACAGATTTTATTTTCTTGGGATCCAAAATCATTGTGGATGGTGACTGCAGCCATGAAAATAAAAGACACTTGTTCCCTGGAAGAAAAGCTATGTCAAACCTAGACAGCATATTAAAATGCAGAGACATTACCTTGCTGCAGAGGTCTGTACAGTCAAAGCTATGGTTTTTCCAGTAGTCATGTATGGATGTGAGAGTTTGACCATAAAGAAGACTGAGCTCAGAAGAATGGATGCTTTCAAATTTTGGTGCTAGCGAAGACTCTTGAGAGTCCCTTGGACTTCAAGGAAATCAAACCAGTCAATTTTAAAGGAAATCAACCCTGAATATTCACTGGAAGGACTGATGCTGAAACTGAAGCTCCACTACTTTGGCCAGCTGATGCAAAGAGCCAACTCACTGCAAAAGACCCTGATGCTGGGAAAGACTGAGGGCAGAAGAAGGAAGCAACAGAGGATGAGATGGTTGGATGGCATCACTGACTCAATGAACATGAGTCTGAGCAAACTTCAGGAGATAGTGAAGGACAGGGGAGCATGGTGTGCTGCAGTCTATGGGGTCACAAGGAGTCAGACACGACTGAGGGACTGAACAACAAAAATCATGAGAGTGTGGTACTGACAAAGGGACAGACATAAAGGTCAGTGGAACAGAACAGAGAACCCAGAAGGAGACCCACACAAATGTGCCCAATTTTTTTTTAACGAAGTGATTTGTTAAAAAGGGATTAAATGGAAGATAGCCACTTGTACAAATGATGCTAGAGCAGTTGGACATTCATAAGCAAAAAAATGAACACTGACCTAAGTTTTAAACCTCATACAAAAATTAACTTAAATATAAAACGTAAAACTATAAAACATACAGGAAAAAAAGAGAAAATCTTCAGGTCTAGGACTAGGCAAACAGTTCTTAAACTTTTCACCAAAGGTACATGCAGTAAAAGAAAAATTTGATAAATTCTATTTCATTAAAACTTTCCCTCTGCAAAAGACCATGTTACAGTATAAAAAGGCAAGCTGTAGAGTGAGATAAAATACTAGAAACTAGGAAACCACATATTTGACAAAGGAGTAGAATATGTAAAGAACTCTCAAAACTTAACAGGGAAAAAAAAAATCCTACTAGAAAATGGCAAAAGACATTAAATGTTCAATATCATTAGCCATTCAGTTCAGTTCAGTTCAGTCGCTCAGTCGTGTCCGACTCTTTTCAACCCCATAAATTGCAACACGCCAGGTCCCCCTGTCCATCACCAACTCCCGGAGTTCACCCAAACTCATGTGCATCGAGTCGGTGATGCCACCCAGCCATCTGATCCTCTGTTGTCCCCTTCTCCTCCTGCCTCCAATCCCTCCCAGCATCAGAGTCATTAGCCATTACTGCTGCTAAGTCATGTCAGTCGTGTCCGACTCTGTGCGACCCCAGAGACGGCAGCCCACCAGGCTCCCCCATCCCTGGGATTCTCCAGGCAAGAACACTGGAGTGGGTTGCCATTTCCTTCTCCAGTGCATGAAAGAGAAAAGTGAAAGTGAAGTCGCTCAGTCTGTCCGACTGTTAGCGACCCCATGGACTGCAGCCCACCAGGCTTCTCCGTCCACTGGATTTTCCAGGCAAGAGTACTGGGGTGGGGTGCCATTGCCTTCCCCGCATTAGCCATTAGGAATGTGCAAATTAAACTACAAGAGAGCACTACACATTAATCAGAATGGCTACAGTTAAAAATAGTGACAACACCAAATGCTGGCAAGAATGTAAAGAAACTAAATCTTTCCTTCACTACTTGTAGGAATACGAAATCTATGCTTATCGTTAGTATAGTGGCCAGGCCTCCCCCGATTGCAGTTACCTTTCAACAACTTTGAGTCCCAGATCATACTGAAATAAAGTATAGGTACATCCTGTGGTATAATAAGAAATATAGTCTTTGTTCCCAGCACAGAGCTCCTAAAAAAAAAAAACCTTGGAAGTTCCAGAGTGACAGGGGTCTACTTTAAAAGCTATTTATACATAGTCCCTTTTGAACACACCTGAGTTTATGCTGCTGAGGTGACTTGGGGTAGAGCCCCTAGACAGCCTCAGGATGGGGCTGGTCACCAGAAAAATCAAAAGATTAGACGGTTAGAACTTTCAATCCTACTGACTTCTACGGGGGGTGGCGTGGTGTGGAGGTGGGCCTGGAGATCAAGCCCTGGTAAAAATTCTTGAACAAGGAGAAAACTTCAGGTTAGTTTAAAACAAAACAAAAAAATCCACATTCTGGGAGAATAACAATCCCCCACTGTTCCACAGGGATGGAAGCCCCTACTTCAGGATCTTCTGGATCTACCCTATGTATCTCTTCATCTGACTACTCATCTTTATCTTTTATATCCTTTATTATAAACTGGCAAATGCAAATAAATATTTCCCTGAGCTTCATGAGACATAATTTTAGCAAATTATTAGACCTCAGGAGGGAGTTTGGGAACCCCCGAATTATAACTGATTGCTATGAAGTATAAATGGTCTGAGCTTGTGACTGAGATTTGAGATTAAGTTCTTAACCTGTGGGATTTGATCCTATCACCACCGAGGTAGTTCACAATTGAGTTAAATGTGTAGCACACCCAGTGACTGTCCCAGAGAAGGCAATGGCAACCCACTGCAGTACTCCTGCCTGGAAAATCCCATGGACGGAAGAGCCTGGTAGGCTGCAGTCCATGGGGTCTCGAAGAGTTGGACACGACTGAGTGACTTCACTTTCACTTTTCATTTTCATGCATTGGAGCAGGAAATGGCAACCCACTCCAGTGTTCTTGCCTGGAGAATCCCAGGGACGGTGGAGCCTGGTGGGCTGCTGTCTATGGGGTCGCACAGAGTCGGACACGACTAAAGCGACTCAGCAGCAGCAGCAGCAGCAGCGAATGTCCACTGGGAACTGGATAACTGCCTGGTATGGAAAGGAAACCCCACACATCCTTTTACAAAATCCAATTCATGGACACCCAGATTGATCTCCCAAACAATGTATCAGTTTGCCAAAAGACATTTTACCTTTAAGGACCTCCATGTGGCATGTTTCCTCAGCACATTTTAAAGGATTCTTTTTATTAAAATTTCACTTACCCCTCCTTTTTCAGAGACTCATCTGGTTAAGCCACATGTAGCACTCCCCGAGGACCAAATAACTCCTCTCTCCAGTTTCACAGCAAAGCTTAAACATGTGACCTACTCAGGGACATGGGTAGCAGCAATCCCATGTCCTAAGTGCTAAATCAGGGCTCTTATCCAAGCCCATCATTTCTGTATTCCCACTTTTAAAAAATCATCATTCTTGTCAATTCTTTCCATACGGACCTCACCTTTACCCAGAAAATGTTAATTCCACTGAACCCTGCAGGATACAGCCTTTGTGAAATCCAGAAACCGAAGCACTTTGGACAGCTGCTTTATAATCCAAGGAACACTCAAGTACACCAAGCAGTCGGTTGGGAGAATAGGCCTTGCCGACTAGAGCGGGCTGCCGTCTGCTTCTGGCTCTGTTACTGACTGGATAGTTAACTTTACCAGCTATCTTACTTAACCATGTTTTGCCCTTTTTACCTTTAGTAAAACAGCAACAGAAGAATATTTATTTCCTCCTCACTGATGCAAAGAATCTAATGAGGCAATATAATCATTCAAGTTCCTCAAAAGTGAAGTAAATATTACACATTGTGGCTGCATAATTAATAAAAACTATTCCAGGATCTTCTTTCTTTGGGATTCAAATTCTTCTCATTGTTTATAATTCCTCGTTCTGAAGAGACAAATATTCTATTTAAGAGATTAACAAATTCAGCTGAAATCACAATTTGACCTGTGTCTCATCCCCTTCTTAATCTGTTTGCAGTTTTCTTGGTACTTCATACTGCTATTCCCAGTCATTACGGATACGAAGAAAAGAAAAGGCTTAACAATTAAATTCAGCTGTTGCTGTTGTTTAGTTACTAAGTGTGTCTGATTCTTCTGGGACCCCACGAACTGTAGCCCGCCAAGCTTCTCTATCCATGGAATTTCCCAGGCAAGAACACTAGAGTGGGTTGCCATTCCTTTCTTCAGATCTTCCTTACCCAGGGACTGACCCCACATCTCCTGCATTGGCAGGTGGACTGTTTACCACTGAGCCACCTGGAAAGCCCAATTAAGTCTGGTAGAGCAGGGTTTTCCAACAGCAGCACTGATATTTTGCACAGAATAGTTCTTTGTGTGGGGAGCTGTCCAGTGCACTGTAGATGTTTAGGAGCATCCCTGGGCTCCACCCACTAGGTGCCAGGAGCAGCCTCTCAGTTGTGACAACCAAAAATGTCTCCAAACACCGCCAAATATCCCCGGGGAGCAAAAGTGCTCCTGCCTAAGAACCACTACATTATACATATAACACACAAATATTTGGAAGCCATCACTTAAAAGGAAATCTTTAGGCTGAAAAGAAAACAGAGAAGGTACAATTAAATATTTGAAAATTTTCCATATAGAAGCAGGAATAGATTTTGAATGCCAGGCAACAGAATTATCGGGGAAGGCAATGGCACCCCACCCCAGTACTCTTGCCTGGAAAATCCAATGGACGGAGTAGCCTGTGGGCTGCAGTCCATGGGGTCGCTAACAGTCGGACAGACTGAGCGACTTCACTTTCACTTTTCTCTTCCATGCACTGGAGAAGGAAATGGCAACCCACTCCAGTATTCTTGCCTGGAGAATCCCAGGGATGGGGGAGCCTGGTGGGCTGCCGTCTATGGGGTCACACAGAGTCAGACATGACTGAAGTGACTTAGCAGCAGCAGCAGCAACAGAACTATACCAGTGAACAGAAGTTACAAAAAATAAAACCAGCTAATATTTACTCTTCCTACACATCAGGCTCTGCTGAGTGCACTTTCAAGCACTATTTCATTTAATTCTCACATGACCCTCTGAAGTTGTAGTAATGGCCTCACTGTACAGATGAAAAAAAACTGAAGCTCAGGAGCGCTAATAGCAAAAGCAGAACCCTGTTTCAAACAGAGATCTAACTGAGCCCAAGCTCTCAACTCCCACCCTACCATGACCGTGACAAATGAAGAGTTTATTCATCATCTTTGTGTGCTCATTCATGTCCGACTCTTTGCAGCCCCATGTATTGTAGTCTGCCACGCTTCTCTGTTCACGTAATTTCCCACTAGAGTGGGTTGTCATTTCCTGCTCCAGGGGATCATCCCAACCCAGGGAGAGAACCCACATCTCTTCCGTCTCTTACATTGGCAGGCAGATTCTTTACCACTGTGCCACCTCAGAGGGTATACACCTCCAAAAAATCAAGAAAATGAGGGACTTTTTGACTTAAAAGCTGTTTCTTTCAGCAACAATTCCTGAAGCCACCATCTCAGTCCTATCCAGTCAGATCAGAAGATCCAGAGAATCTTCATCATAACCTCTAGGCAAGCCGGTGCTCTAATTCTGCGGAGCCCCATTACAACTTCCTACCTCAAGTTACTCAGGATACTCACTCTCTCAGCTCTTCCTCAGAAATCTCCTTGAGAAAAGAGCAATGAGCTTCTCATGTTTACACCTCCACAAAGCTGTGCTCGATCTGGGGCTCAATGAACCTTTTATGAATGACTATTCCAGAGATGCCACCTCCACCCTCCAAAGCTCACACCAGAGGAGATATTTAAGTAAGCACCTTCAGGAGATATAATTCTTGCACTTGAGCTGCAAAATTTTATTGGAGATGCTGCGTTTTTTCTAACTCTCAGAATCTAAGTCAGGAAGAGTCAGAAAGGGACAGATGACAGATAAGACATTTGTTGGCTACATCTCCATTGAAGCTACAGACTCCTATGACTATGATCACATCATGTGTCAGGGGCTACATGTATTTATATGTGTGTATGTATATACACCTACATATGTATGTATGACATATATATATATGTCCATGAATGCATGTATATACGTATATCTTAGTTCTTTCCTTAGAAATTAAGTACATGTCTACAGAATTTCTGAGGCCTTGAATCCAGCCAAGAAGGTCTAAATTAATGGGAGAGTTGCTAGGGAATGCCACAGTAGAGCAATCAAGCAATTGCTTCACCCAAGGGTCAGACTCAAAATGAAGGTTAGAAATGTTGAGAGGAAGAGCACCTGGCAAAAACCATGCCGGTGGTCCCTCAGCTTCTTCAGGACAGTGAGGGCACTGATAATCATGTACCAACAGAAGCCTTTCTCACTGTCGCCAGGTTCCCCTCCTCGGTACAGGGGTTCATCTGGTTCTTTCCTTACGAACTTTCTATCTCCATCAATGACATGGCATTTCCCCTTACGTGCAACCAATCCCCCTTCAAGAGAGGCAGCAACATCCAGAAAATGCATTCAGACAGATGATGAAATGGGCTGGCCACGGAGTATAGGAGCCAGTGCAAAATTAAACACACCAGCAGGGCCCAGAAAGCTCCCAGGAGCAACCACAAACCCTCTTCTCCTTCAACATGCAGAGAGCTTTTCTTTTTTCCTTGAAGTGATTTTTCCAATTCGGAATAACCAGACAGAAGCTTTTAAATATATCAGTCTTATTCCAAGGGACCAGTTGAAATTCGGACACAGTTAACCTGACATGGGTTTAAATGGGGCCTTATTTTTCACTTATTCACCTTTGTAGGGCAAAAAGGAAGCTCTGAAGTCTATAGTTTGGCACTTGTCACCAACCCTTTACTAAAGTCAAGGCAATTAGGCCATGACTGTTAAAAATTTATCTCACAGCTTCGGTCCTGCACAAACCAATCACAGTCACGGCTGAAAACAAACACAGAATTTTTAAAAATTCTTTAATCCACACGCAAGGAGATGTGTGAGGGCGGCCGAGAAATCATGGCGACAGGGACAGCCGGTGGCGACCAAGGGGACATCTGCTTCTGAGACCTGTTTTGGGACAGGGGACAATACCAACCAGTGGTACTTCGCTCTCTCCACATCGCTCTCCGTCTTTACATCTGCCCATTCACCACATTTCGGTCCAACAAACTATTTCTCTCTTTTGAGAGGTTAATAGCGAGAGCAAGAGGGACTCCAGACAAACGAGGGGGCGATGCCTGGGATATGTTGCAACACGTAATGCTGGAAAACGTGTAACTGTTTACTACCAGCGCCTGGGAGACGCGGAGCGCCGCGCGCACCAGAGCTCAGTCCTCGGGGCGCGACCCCGCCTCCCCACAACCTCAGGCGCGTTCTGGTGTGGGGGCGACGCGCTGCAAGCCCCCCACGCGCCCACGGAACCCGGAGGCTCACTGCCTGCGGGACCCCAGGGCAAGAGCGCGGTCTCCCCCCGGGCCCTGCGCCCACCCTGCGAGCTGCGCGCCCCGCAGTTACCTCGGAGGCCGGGGTTGTCGTCTCTGGCCCG
>SJYX01000356.1:0-12920 GCA_006410675.1 Oreotragus oreotragus
AAAAAAAAAAAAAAACAAAAAAAAAAACCAGGAGTAAATAAACGCAGGAGCAGAAGAGAAGACAATGGACTAAAGAAAGAGGAGAATTTAGTATACTGAGTAGAGAGAAAAGACTGAGGGGTTTTAAAGTGTTTGAGAAGAATCCCTCACAATCAAAACATATCACAGAACATGCACTGATAAAACGAATGTGTCAGTAGCACCTTTCTCTTCCCGAATCTATTTCCCAGCTCCCCGACCTCCCTGCCATTTAGTCTTCATGGGCCGCCCAGTCCCTTCTCCAGGTTTTCTCAATCTTTTCTCTGCTCCGTCTTCCTGCAGCTACAAAAGCAGGGAGTTACAACAGACTTAACGCTGAGTAAAACTAAAATGTCACAGGAAATCATCAAAGGCTATTCAACCTGCCCCATCCAATATGGCACATGATTGTAAACTTTATTAATAGCAGCGAGAATTAAGTCAATTCTGCCAACTGTTCATTTGATAAATTGGTCTGATTCCGTAAGCCCTCGGGTGGAAACTTGGCACTGGATGGCTGAAGAAGGTGGAGGGAAAAGGTCATTAGAGTTCAAGGAGCTGAGAGAAGCTAGTGTTCTGAACGTACTGCTCAGGAGGCTATTAAAGTCACACAGAGACCTGAAAAAATAGAGAAGAGAAGATAGTGATCTATGGAGTGAGGGTGAGGGGCAAGATGGCATGACCACCAAATGAGATGGGTGACCAGGAGTCACTAGATTGCAGCAACAAGTACACTGGTTTCTTAAACTAAATTGCTAGAGATTTGGGAGGAGGAGGGAATCTTGTCTGAAGCACTGGTGGCCAGGAAGGGAACTTACTTCCCGCTCCCAGGGCTGGGGCTCTGACAGGAAATAGTTCCATTTGAAAGAGCTGGGAACATGATATTCTCAAGGTAGCCCACATCCCATCAAGGCAAACTGGGCATGAAGTGGAGATAAAGTTTTTTTACAGAACCAGAGGAAAGGCTTGGCAAAAGGAAAGAGGTGGGAGACGGTAGCTGATGGAACGATCATTTGGGGGTTGGAGATGCTAGTAACAGGACTCCAGGGAAGGTTGGGGAGATTGAGAATGAGAGGAGCTCTCAAGTGCGATGGATGGTACTATGGTTGGAGTAGTGTTGGTGATGGACGAAAAGAAGTCCAGAGCAGGAGAATCCTCTTCTCCTATTGTAAGACTTTGAGAGATCATCTCAGCTCAGACATTTTCCACTTTTGCAACTGTAAAAGGAGGACAATGGAATGTTTGTAGCAACATAATGCCCAACAGTCAAACAGTAGAAATGATCCAAATGCCCACCGACTGATGAATAATTAAATGTAGCTGAGTAGAATATTACTCAGCTGTAAAAAGGAAGGAAACGCTGATACACGCGACAACCTGGGTGGACCTTGTACATGCTAAGCCTAGTGAAAAAAGAAAGTCACACAAGACCACCCGTCATACTATATGGTCCTACGTATATTAAAACGCATAGAAAAGGGGACTCTACAGAGACAGAATCGGTCAGTGGTTGCCTAGGGTTTATGGGTAGGGTCGGGGAAATGGGTAGTGACTGCTCACAGGTAAGAAGTTTCTCTTTGGAGTGACGAAAGTGTTCTGAAATAGATTGTGATGACAGTTGGACAATTCTGAATGTACTAAAAACCGTTGAGTTGTACACTTTAAATGAGTGAGGTGAATGGTATGTGAATTATATCTCAATGGAAAAGGAGGGCAATAACTCCTGTTCTGATCAAACAAAATGTGGATGTGAGAATTCTTTAGAGACCAAACAGTACAAAGTACATATGAGATTGCTAAGGCAAGTGTGGGGATACCTTCCTTGAGAGCATCAAGAAGAGGGCTAGTATTGGGGGGCTTGTCATAACTGAGTAATTGAAAGTGTGATGAGAGACTATATGACTTCAAGGAATTGTAATTCTGTGGAAGAACAGTCATAAGTTTATTCCACTGTCTAGATTTGCCTTGCAGATTCAGTTTTATGCACAAGGGGGCGATGTCCACCAAATAACAAATGCTCAAGCGGATGGAAATATGCAAATATCTTTTAGGGGAAAAACAGGGTATCATTAAGAACAACTGAAATTTATTAGTTCCATTAATATAGATGAATTTGCTTATGAGTATACATCTGGGTAAACAAAAAATGTGAAAGGAATACTTTTTGGTGCATAATATTGTATGCTTTTTGTGTTTTGAACTATGTCATCGTGTTCTTTGCTCAAAATATTATATAGAAAAATAATTCATAAGAAAGATTGTTTTGTGCTCTTATTCAGATTAAAATATTAATTTTTTAAAGGGATGTAAAGAATACATTCAAATTGTAGACATTATTTTTAAAGTATTTTCAGAGATTGCCAATTCATACTAATAATTTAAAAACATATTTCAGTGAACTTAAGGTTTTATTCTTACCATTCTGTTTTCTTTCTCTTCTTTCTTTCCTTCTTTCCTTCCTTCCTTTCTTTTTTTCTCCCTTTCTTCTTTCTATCTCTTTTTCTACAGGAAATATCTATTATCTTTTCAATTATTTTTCAATTTTCTACAACCAAAGTCTTCAACAGAAAGGTTAAAGAATATTGTAAAAAGCACTCATTCTCTTGACAACAATTATTAATATTTTGCTTTATTTAAATCTGTTTCTCTACAAATGTATATGTTGTGAGCAAATTTTTCAGTTGTTTCAAGATTTTTTTTTTTAGATGCTCTCACTTTAAGTGTTTCAACGTGCATATATTTGATGAAAGTTATCCAACTTCAACTACAGTACCATAATACTATTACTACACCTGAGAATATTGACTAATTCTTCAATATTGCTTAGCTCCTAGCCCACTTACAGCACCTAAAACGTTTTATATAGCTTTTTCCTCCCATTCAAGGTTTACACTTGGTGTAGTGGTTGTTATGCGTTGGAAGACAGAGGGAATGAAAAGTGCCCACTGAACTGAGAAGACCTCCTGAGACTAAAAAAATGAGACAGGCAGTTCGGTATAATCAATGAATCAGTGTATTCTAGGGTAACTTACTTTCAGGGTGGGACTGGGTGGACAATGATCCCAAAGCATTCATAGCTGCACTCCATACTGCCGAGGGGCCATTGTGACAATATAGTTAACCTAGAGCAATAGGGGAGAGTGCAAAAGCTGGTTTAAAACTCAACATTCAAAAAACTAAGACCACGGCATCTGGTCCCTTCACTTCATGGCAAATAGATGGGGAAACAGTGACAGATTTTCTTGGGTTCCAAAATCACTGCAGATGGTGATTGCAGCCATGAAATTAGAAGACCCTTCCTCCTTGGAAGAAAAGCCATGACAAACCTAGACAGCATGTTAAAAAGCAGAGACACTACTTTGCCCCAAAGTAATCTAGTCAAGGCTATGGTTTTTCCAGTGGTCATGTATGGATGTGAGAGTTGGACTGTGAAGAAAGCTGAGCACTGAAGAATTGGTGCTTCTGTCCTGTGGTGTTGGAGAAGACTCTTGAGAGTCCCTTGGACTGCAAGGAGATCCAACCAGTCCATCCTAAAGGAAATCAGACCTGAATATTCATTGGAAAGACTGATGCTGAAGCTGAATCTCCAATACTTTTGCCACCTGATGCAAAGAGCTGACTCATTGGAAAAGCCCCTGATGCTGGGAAAGATTGAAGGTTGAAGGCAGGAGGAGAAGGGGACAACAGAGGATGAGATGGTTGGATGGCATCACCAGCTCAGTGAACATGAGTTTGAGCAAGCTCCAGGAGCAACTGAACTGAACTGAACTGAAGGCATAGGATTGGCGCATTTCTAGTCAAGATGATTGTATGAATAATCTGCCTTGTGAGTACCAGGAATACATCAACAAAGGTTTTCGTCATTGTTTGGGGACTAACAAAACATAGAGTCCAATATCACCAGTGAACGTAGATCCAAAAATCCTCAACAAAATATTTGGAAAACTGAATTCAACAGTATATATTAATGTTTTATAGTAGAGGCGTGGCACATTCTATTTTAAACATATTCCTAAGTATTTGATGTTTTTGATATGTCATAATCTTTGTCTTTTAAAATTTTGTATTTAAATTATATGCCATGGGTTCTTAAAAATATGATTCATTTTTGCCTATTAACTTTATCTCTAGCAATCTTTTATCTATAGATTTGCTTGAATTTTCTACACACACAATCATGTCATTGTGAATAATAGCAGTTTTATTTATTTTGTTCAAATCCTCTACTTTTCACTGGTAGGGTCCCTTAGTTCAGTAATGAATGAAAATGCTAATAGTGGACATACTGATCTAGTTTTAGGTCTCAAGGAGAAAGTTGTCAATATTTCACCTTATGAAGTGTCATGTTTGCTGATGACTTTTGAAAATATTCTTTTCTTGGTAATACATTTCTTTTTTTTTTACTTCATGTTACTAACAGTTTTGTTTTCAGTATATATGAAACTAAACATAGATATTGAAATTATCAACAGATTTTCTGCATTAGTTAAAATGACTGTGTGTATTTTCCCCTCTATTTTACTAATGTGGTGTATTACCTTTGTATTCTTTAACTCTTGTAGGATTGGCATTCTTTATAAATATTTGGTAATATCTATTAGAGATTTTATCTGAGCCCAGAATTATCTTTGTAAAAAAGGTTTTTAACTATAAAATTCATTTTAGTTGATAATTCATTTCAGTTGATATAGGACTATTCAAAAAAANGATGGGTGACCAGGAGTCACTAGATTGCAGCAACAAGTACACTGGTTTCTTAAACTAAATTGCTAGAGATTTGGGAGGAGGAGGGAATCTTGTCTGAAGCACTGGTGGCCAGGAAGGGAACTTACTTCCCGCTCCCAGGGCTGGGGCTCTGACAGGAAATAGTTCCATTTGAAAGAGCTGGGAACATGATATTCTCAAGGTAGCCCACATCCCATCAAGGCAAACTGGGCATGAAGTGGAGATAAAGTTTTTTTACAGAACCAGAGGAAAGGCTTGGCAAAAGGAAAGAGGTGGGAGACGGTAGCTGATGGAACGATCATTTGGGGGTTGGAGATGCTAGTAACAGGACTCCAGGGAAGGTTGGGGAGATTGAGAATGAGAGGAGCTCTCAAGTGCGATGGATGGTACTATGGTTGGAGTAGTGTTGGTGATGGACGAAAAGAAGTCCAGAGCAGGAGAATCCTCTTCTCCTATTGTAAGACTTTGAGAGATCATCTCAGCTCAGACATTTTCCACTTTTGCAACTGTAAAAGGAGGACAATGGAATGTTTGTAGCAACATAATGCCCAACAGTCAAACAGTAGAAATGATCCAAATGCCCACCGACTGATGAATAATTAAATGTAGCTGAGTAGAATATTACTCAGCTGTAAAAAGGAAGGAAACGCTGATACACGCGACAACCTGGGTGGACCTTGTACATGCTAAGCCTAGTGAAAAAAGAAAGTCACACAAGACCACCCGTCATACTATATGGTCCTACGTATATTAAAACGCATAGAAAAGGGGACTCTACAGAGACAGAATCGGTCAGTGGTTGCCTAGGGTTTATGGGTAGGGTCGGGGAAATGGGTAGTGACTGCTCACAGGTAAGAAGTTTCTCTTTGGAGTGACGAAAGTGTTCTGAAATAGATTGTGATGACAGTTGGACAATTCTGAATGTACTAAAAACCGTTGAGTTGTACACTTTAAATGAGTGAGGTGAATGGTATGTGAATTATATCTCAATGGAAAAGGAGGGCAATAACTCCTGTTCTGATCAAACAAAATGTGGATGTGAGAATTCTTTAGAGACCAAACAGTACAAAGTACATATGAGATTGCTAAGGCAAGTGTGGGGATACCTTCCTTGAGAGCATCAAGAAGAGGGCTAGTATTGGGGGGCTTGTCATAACTGAGTAATTGAAAGTGTGATGAGAGACTATATGACTTCAAGGAATTGTAATTCTGTGGAAGAACAGTCATAAGTTTATTCCACTGTCTAGATTTGCCTTGCAGATTCAGTTTTATGCACAAGGGGGCGATGTCCACCAAATAACAAATGCTCAAGCGGATGGAAATATGCAAATATCTTTTAGGGGAAAAACAGGGTATCATTAAGAACAACTGAAATTTATTAGTTCCATTAATATAGATGAATTTGCTTATGAGTATACATCTGGGTAAACAAAAAATGTGAAAGGAATACTTTTTGGTGCATAATATTGTATGCTTTTTGTGTTTTGAACTATGTCATCGTGTTCTTTGCTCAAAATATTATATAGAAAAATAATTCATAAGAAAGATTGTTTTGTGCTCTTATTCAGATTAAAATATTAATTTTTTAAAGGGATGTAAAGAATACATTCAAATTGTAGACATTATTTTTAAAGTATTTTCAGAGATTGCCAATTCATACTAATAATTTAAAAACATATTTCAGTGAACTTAAGGTTTTATTCTTACCATTCTGTTTTCTTTCTCTTCTTTCTTTCCTTCTTTCCTTCCTTCCTTTCTTTTTTTCTCCCTTTCTTCTTTCTATCTCTTTTTCTACAGGAAATATCTATTATCTTTTCAATTATTTTTCAATTTTCTACAACCAAAGTCTTCAACAGAAAGGTTAAAGAATATTGTAAAAAGCACTCATTCTCTTGACAACAATTATTAATATTTTGCTTTATTTAAATCTGTTTCTCTACAAATGTATATGTTGTGAGCAAATTTTTCAGTTGTTTCAAGATTTTTTTTTTTAGATGCTCTCACTTTAAGTGTTTCAACGTGCATATATTTGATGAAAGTTATCCAACTTCAACTACAGTACCATAATACTATTACTACACCTGAGAATATTGACTAATTCTTCAATATTGCTTAGCTCCTAGCCCACTTACAGCACCTAAAACGTTTTATATAGCTTTTTCCTCCCATTCAAGGTTTACACTTGGTGTAGTGGTTGTTATGCGTTGGAAGACAGAGGGAATGAAAAGTGCCCACTGAACTGAGAAGACCTCCTGAGACTAAAAAAATGAGACAGGCAGTTCGGTATAATCAATGAATCAGTGTATTCTAGGGTAACTTACTTTCAGGGTGGGACTGGGTGGACAATGATCCCAAAGCATTCATAGCTGCACTCCATACTGCCGAGGGGCCATTGTGACAATATAGTTAACCTAGAGCAATAGGGGAGAGTGCAAAAGCTGGTTTAAAACTCAACATTCAAAAAACTAAGACCACGGCATCTGGTCCCTTCACTTCATGGCAAATAGATGGGGAAACAGTGACAGATTTTCTTGGGTTCCAAAATCACTGCAGATGGTGATTGCAGCCATGAAATTAGAAGACCCTTCCTCCTTGGAAGAAAAGCCATGACAAACCTAGACAGCATGTTAAAAAGCAGAGACACTACTTTGCCCCAAAGTAATCTAGTCAAGGCTATGGTTTTTCCAGTGGTCATGTATGGATGTGAGAGTTGGACTGTGAAGAAAGCTGAGCACTGAAGAATTGGTGCTTCTGTCCTGTGGTGTTGGAGAAGACTCTTGAGAGTCCCTTGGACTGCAAGGAGATCCAACCAGTCCATCCTAAAGGAAATCAGACCTGAATATTCATTGGAAAGACTGATGCTGAAGCTGAATCTCCAATACTTTTGCCACCTGATGCAAAGAGCTGACTCATTGGAAAAGCCCCTGATGCTGGGAAAGATTGAAGGTTGAAGGCAGGAGGAGAAGGGGACAACAGAGGATGAGATGGTTGGATGGCATCACCAGCTCAGTGAACATGAGTTTGAGCAAGCTCCAGGAGCAACTGAACTGAACTGAACTGAAGGCATAGGATTGGCGCATTTCTAGTCAAGATGATTGTATGAATAATCTGCCTTGTGAGTACCAGGAATACATCAACAAAGGTTTTCATCATTGTTTGGGGACTAACAAAACATAGAGTCCAATATCACCAGTGAACGTAGATCCAAAAATCCTCAACAAAATATTTGGAAAACTGAATTCAACAGTATATATTAATGTTTTATAGTAGAGGCGTGGCACATTCTATTTTAAACATATTCCTAAGTATTTGATGTTTTTGATATGTCATAATCTTTGTCTTTTAAAATTTTGTATTTAAATTATATGCCATGGGTTCTTAAAAATATGATTCATTTTTGCCTATTAACTTTATCTCTAGCAATCTTTTATCTATAGATTTGCTTGAATTTTCTACACACACAATCATGTCATTGTGAATAATAGCAGTTTTATTTATTTTGTTCAAATCCTCTACTTTTCACTGGTAGGGTCCCTTAGTTCAGTAATGAATGAAAATGCTAATAGTGGACATACTGATCTAGTTTTAGGTCTCAAGGAGAAAGTTGTCAATATTTCACCTTATGAAGTGTCATGTTTGCTGATGACTTTTGAAAATATTCTTTTCTTGGTAATACATTTCTTTTTTTTTTACTTCATGTTACTAACAGTTTTGTTTTCAGTATATATGAAACTAAACATAGATATTGAAATTATCAACAGATTTTCTGCATTAGTTAAAATGACTGTGTGTATTTTCCCCTCTATTTTACTAATGTGGTGTATTACCTTTGTATTCTTTAACTCTTGTAGGATTGGCATTCTTTATAAATATTTGGTAATATCTATTAGAGATTTTATCTGAGCCCAGAATTATCTTTGTAAAAAAGGTTTTTAACTATAAAATTCATTTTAGTTGATAATTCATTTCAGTTGATATAGGACTATTCAAAAAAATTTTTTCTCAGCTGTAGTGTTTTTTTTTAATAGCAGTTTGCTCATTTTATAAAAATTTCAAATTTATTTGCCTAAGGTTGCCCATAATATCTTTTTAATTATTATTTCAATCTCTGTAATATCTGTAGGGATATCTGACTGTTTTAATCCTATTAGTTACATACAAACATAGGCTTATATTATGCTTAGTTATGTAGACAATTTTTACATAGCAGTATATATTGAAAAACCATTGATGACATCAAATATTCTTTTATTACAATGGTTAGAATGTTTTCCAGTAGCAGAAACTATTTTTCAAACAGAATCTTACACTTATCTTCCAACATGGAAACAGAAGCCCTAATTAAAGCAAGGTGAAAAGGCACTGGATCTCACAAACTTGGACTCCCTTTTATGTCAGAGGTTTCTCTTATCGAGGAAAACACTTGGAGATTATCGTATGTTGTAAATGACTACATACATATGTATGCACAGTTTAACCAAACTTCCACTGTTGTATACACTTCCAACTCCTTGAAAATAAATTAGTGTGCACATTTAATCCTTCAGGGTTGGTGGTGGAGGTTTAGTCACCAAGTCACCTCCAACTCTTGTGACCCCATGAACTGTATCCCGCCAGGCTCCTTTCTCCATGGGATTTCCCAGGCAAGAATAATGAAGTGGGTTGCCGTTCCCTTCTCCAGGGGATCTTTCTGACCCGGGGATTGAGCCCATGTCTCCTGGGTTGTGCAGGTGGTCTTCTGCATTGCAGGCAGTTTCTTTACCACTGAGCCACCAATCTTCAGGGTTAATTCCTTGATATTCAGTTAGTATATGGCTGCTATACGGTTAAATATAGTTTCAAGACATTAAAATTGTAATAATAAACTGCTCTTTCAAAAAAGTTGTACCGCTTTATGCTCCCAGTAGTAGTATATGCTAGTGTTTCACTTCCCATGCCCGTATCCAAATTGGATCTTATCATGGAGTATTTTAAAATACTTAAAACAATATGATGCAGTCTTTGAAGATGACAAATCAGACACGTGTTTCACACCTGGGGAGATGTTTATAACAGCAGTCAGTGCAGAAAGCAGAGTCCAGCTGCACGTTTGCAGGCAAAGAAAGGGAAGTAACAGTTTGAGAGTGTTTCCTCTTACTCCTACCCCTTCCCCTCAATTTTCTTTAATTACACAGTTTTGCAATATGAGACTAGGAAAAATATTCCAGAATGCAAGGGGCAAAAAATTACCCCAATGTAATTTTCAACAGAAGTAAGCCACTCTAGCAATTTGAAACAAAATGGTTAAGATTTAATATAGAGAATAAAGAATTTACAATCACTGGTAGGTGTGTATGGCCTTTAGTAATGATTCTCAGGACAATGCCACCAAAGGGCCAGACTTGGAAGCAATCAGAAATCTGGATTCAGGAAACCACTTCACTAGTGGCTGATTCCAGGATCACTTGCCCACGGTTCCATGAGGGTGCAGGGAACCATCACAGATGATGGCTCCCAGAATTCACCATCTTAGCTGTCAGCCAAGGATCAGGAACACACTGCTTCGTCTACTAAATGTAAGTGGCTAGATTTAACAGGATTGATGCTTTGCAGAGTTCTGCCTCCCTCTCCATTGAACTGTTTCTGAATTTAAGTGGATGTGACTGGTGGAAAGTGGATGATGGGCAGAGCGCTAGCTGCAAGGAAGTCTGGGAAATGTAGTTTTCATTTTTACTTCTTCTGGTTGTTTTTGTTCAGTCCCTAAGTTATGTCCGACTCTTTGTGACTCCATGGACTGCAGCATGCCAGGCTTCCCTGCCCTCCACTGTCTCCTGGAGTTTGCTCAAACTGATGTCTGTTGAGTTGGTGATGCCATCCAACCCTCTCATCCTCTGTCGTCCCCTTCTCCTCCTGCCCTCAATCTTTCCCAGCATCAGGGTCTTTTCCAATTAGTTGGCCCTTCACATCAGGTGGTCAAAGTATTGGAGCTTCAACTTCAGCATCAGTTCTTCCAATGAATATTCAGGGGTGATTTCTTTTAGGATGCTGTCCAAGCACACCCAAGAGTCTTCTCCTGCACCACAATTTGAAAGTATCGATTCTTTGGTGCTCGACCTTGATGGTCCAACTGTCACATGTACACGACGTACCAAAGCTATAGCTCTGACTATATAGACCTTTGTCTAGAAAGAGTTTTGATCAGGTGTTTAAGCAAGCTAATCTTCCACAGACCCTTTATTTCTTTGATGGTTTGATATGTGAATATGAAACCATGAAAATATGAAGATTGTGAAGGATTTTCTCTGTTGGCTCTTAGCCTTCTCTGCCTTGCCATTTGCCCTGAGAAGATGACCTCCGTGCATTGTACATTTCCTGGGGCTGCTGGTTGCTTTTAGCCACTGGCAAGTCACAGGAGAGGTAACCTCACTCCCTCACTGCTGGTCTGCCTTTGGGAGTGGTTGTGTCCTTCTACCTAAGACTCAAGTGTCTGCTGATGGACAGCTCTTGCTGGGTTGTCAGCAGCAGCACCTCCCATCTGCCCCTTAGATCTAAAAGTGGTGATGGCGTCTTACTGTCACTGAGGGTTTTTAACCACCCCTTGTTTGTTCCCTTCACCCCAATGCACAGATTTGCAATCGTTTCTTCATTCAACTCTCTTCAGTTACTTCTCAGAGTGTGCCATCTTTTCTTGCTGGAGATGTGATGGATGAGATAGATATTTGATAAAACATAGTTTTTATTCTAAGGTGCATGCAGCTAGGTTGATGAGCTAAACATAGCTAATTATTATGAACTGAATTGTGTCCCAAAATTCATATTGAAGACTCAACCCCCGTACCTAAGAATATGTTTTTGGAGATGGGGGCTTTTAAGGAAAAAGTTAAGGTGGGGGTCTCATTCAGTATGGCTGGTGTCCTTGTAATGACAGAGTGTGACACCAGGGTTCCCGTGTCCAGGGAAAAGGCCAAGTGACATGGCAGCCATCTACAAACCAATGAAAGAAGCTTCAGAAGAAACTAAATCGGCCTACACCTTGACCTTGAACTTCCAGCCTCCAGAACTGTGAAAAAATAAATCCATTATTTAAGCTCCCCAGTCTGTGGTACTTTGAGATTGCAGCCCTAGCAAATTAATATCCCATCACAAAAGCCAAATACGAAAAAAAGAAGAGACATACCAGTATTGAGCCTTTCAAAGTGAGGAGCGAGCATCTGTGGGTGGGGGAGTTGAGGGAAGGCCTTGTGGAATTGTTTATGCTGGAACTTGTAGGTTGGAGAGAATAATGTGACTACTTGGCAGTGTGATGGGGATTAAGTAAGAGTAAATATAAAACACAGTGTCTCAAGACTTCCCTGTTGGTCCAGTGGCTAAGACTCTGTGCTCCCAATGCAGGGGGCCCAGGTTTGATTCCTGGTCAGGGAAATAGATCCCATATCCTGTAACTAAAGAGTTCACATGTGGCAACTAAGAATTCAACATGCTGCAACTAAGACCCAGTGCAAGTAAACAAATAAATAATAAATAGTAAAAAAATAAACAGTGTCTCAATATCTGTTGACTAGCTTTGTAATTTACAAGGACCTACAGCTAAACTCACAGATGTAGGTTCAGGGCTATTTCTTGACTTCCTGTGGCCTACTCTTTCCAGTAGAGTAGTAAGATGTTCTAACATCTTAAAGTTCTTAACTCTCGATAAACTTGGGTTCCTTGGTCCTTAAGGCCATCTACTTTTGGCGTTATCTCTTAACATTCAACTCTGTGAAAATTAGCCTCTAAGATTCTTCCAGTAACCCTCATTCCTGGTATTCACATCCTTGTATGTTCCAGAAAAACATCTATTTCTGCTTTATTGACTATGCCAAAGCCTTTGACTGTGTGGATCACAATAAACTGTGGAAAATTCTGAAAGAGATGGGAATACCAGACCACCTAACCTGCCTCTTGAGAAATCTGTATGCAGGCCAGGAAGCAACAGTTAGAACTGGACATGGAACAACAGACTGGTTCCAAATAGGAAAAGGAGTACGTCAAGGCTGTATATTGTCACCCTGCTTATTTAACTTATATACAGAGTACATCATGAGAAACGCTGGACTGGAAGAAACACAAGCTGGAATCAAGATTGCCGGGAGAAATATCAATCACCTCAGATATGCAGATGACACCACCCTTATGGCAGAAAGTGAAGAGGAACTAAA
>SJYX01000357.1:0-20628 GCA_006410675.1 Oreotragus oreotragus
TGTTCCCTTGGTATCTCTCATTTTCTTGAAGAGATCTCTAGTCTTTCCCATTCTGTTGTTTTCCTCTATTTCTTTGCACTGATCACTGAGGAAGGCTTTCTTATCTCTCCTTGCTATTCTTTGGAACTCTGCATTCAGATGCTTATATCATTCCTTTTCTCCTTTGCTTTTCATTTCTCTTCTTTTCACAGCTATTGTAAGGCCTCCCCAGACAGCCATTTTACTTTTTTGCATTTCTTTTCCATGGGGATGGTCTTGATCCCTGTCTCCTATACAATGTCATGAACCTCCATCTATAGTTCATCAGGCACTCTGTCTATCAGATCTAGTCCTTTAAATCTATTTCTCACTTCCAATGTATAATCATAAGGGATTTGATTTAGATCATACCTGAATAGTCTAGTGGTTTTCCCCACTTTCTTCAATTTAAGTCGAATTTGGCAATAAGGAGTTCACAATCTGAGCCACAGTCAGATCCTGGTTTGTTTTTGCTGACTGTTTAGAGCTTCTCCATCTTTAGCTGAAAAGAATATAGTCAATCTGATTTCGGTGTTGACCATCTGGTGATGTCCATGTGTAGAGTCTTCTCTTGTGTGCTTAAGAATGCCAAATTTAGCTTATTTTTTAGTCCAACCAATAGATATTTGCTGAATTGAAACTATATTCCAAATACTGGGCCACATGCAAAAAGAACTAGGACAAGATTCTTACAAAGTATTTCTGTTTTTGTCTATGAGAATGATGATCTAAAGGAGTTTAAACAACATCATGCATGCATTGTTTCAGTCCTGTTGGACTCTTTTTGACCCCATGCACTGTAGCCCACCAAGTTCCTCTATCCATGGAATGCTCCAGGCAAGAATACTGGAGTGGTTTGCTATGCCCTCCTCGAAGTATTCCTGACCCAGGGATTAAATCCACATCTCTTACATCTCCTTCATTGGGAGGCAGACTCTTCATCACTAGTGCCACATGGGAAGGCTAAATAATATCATATGTTAATGCTAAGGGAAGAGTCACAATAATCATTGTGGCCAACCTGTCAGTGTTACTTAAAACCAAGCAACATCCAAGTATTTTCCCTGTATCACCTTGCTATTCCTCAGAAGCACAGGTGCACTCTTTCAGTCTGAATTCTTGGATGTTAGCAACAGAAACCCACTCTTAACTACTTTAGGCAAAAAGCATCTATTGGAAGATTTTGTGGAGCTCACAAAATGAACAGGAAACTGAAAGGTCAGCTATGGGTGTGGGCAAAAATCCAAGGATGCTCCAAAGGACCAAGAAAAAGGAAACATAAAGCACAGCACCCAGCTTATGTATAGAAAAAAATGTCACCATCATTACAGCTGCCATGTCTGCCTCTGCTGCTACTAGGAAATCCTCTAGGCACACCCCAAACCTTGTCATCTCCTCAAAACTAGATGTTCCTAAAGAGGGCATCTAAGTGGCCAATGTTGATACTCAATAACCCCCTGGTAGAACTAGAGAAGAGAAAAGAAAGTATCCGGTCCCTTGGATGAAAATCCAATATCATCCCAGGACTACTTACGGTAGTGGAGATGCAGTTCTCTAGAAAAGCAGGGGGAAAATGCTTAAAAACATAGTGGAGCTTCTGATCATCCAAAAATTGAAAGATATATAAAAAAGAAAAGGTCTAGATTTAGTTTAAGGAAATAATAAAAATATAAAAATGGTTTGGAGTACATTAAGATTAAAGATTTTTCAAACTAGAATTTCATTCAGTGTACAAAAATTTGAATTTAACTGCTTCTTAAGGATATACCTAAATTATTTCTCCCTACAGCCTAAACAACCCAAACTTTTAAAAACTGTCTACTGACCTACAAAAAATAAAGCTAGTTAGGAATCCTTGAATGAAACGTATTCATTCATTTAGTGAAAATTCATCCAAAGTCACATAGGTAGACAGCTCTCGTGCACAAAATGATATATACAAGAATAGACTTCTTTGGCCTTTCAGGTTCAAGAGTTTAAAAGCAAATTTAATCAGAATGTAACTTAGGTCCTCTATTTCTTTTCATAGTAATAATGCCTTGCATTTAAATAATATCTTTTAACTAAGAATATTTCACTGTCCCTAATCCTCACAATACCTCTATGCCCTAAACCAAAAGTATTATTATTTCCACTTAAGAAAATTAAGTCACTCATCTAAAGTCACACTAGCTATTTGGAGTGGAAATTACCAGTTCATTTTTTCTTATCTTTAAAAGTCATATTATTTTTCAAAGTCTAACTTTCATTTCAATCCATTTACTGCTTTAATAGAGAGTTATAGATGAGAGCGATGGATAACCTATGTTCTAAGATTTCTTCATTCAAATTTTACAGTATCTGAAAATATTGGATGATGAAGTACAAAGTGTCAGTGAGTCAAGACTTGAAGTGTTTATAGAACTAATTTCTTCAGTGGTAACAGCAAAGCCAGAGAGGAAGGAAAAACTAAACCACACCTATAAATGGCAGATGAATCAGGCTGTGGCTCCAGAGTGTTGTCTTTTTTTGTTATCTTCATGCAGGATATGGACTACCACAACGAAAGTAATTAGTCTCATCAACATACAGCACCCATATAGTTGATGAGGACAAACTACTTATAGGATATTCATTTATTTCGCACAGAAAAGCTTGCCATGAATGGGGAAGATACACTTTTTGAGTCAAAGATTGTCTCTCACAATAAGAACTATGGCATTATGGTAAAGGTTTAATGAGATAATATATATGAAAATGCTTGTCAACCGTAAGAAAATATTCAGATTTGCAGCAGAGCATAAGCATGATAAAATATCTGAAAGACAACTTCTCAAACTTTTAGTAACAAAGAAATCCAGTGATTAAATAAAGATCCAAAATAGCCGCCATTATGAAAAGCTTTCAGTTTTGCTAATAGTCTTCCACGGTAAAATGAAAGCCCTCCATTTTGTAATGCTGCTGGTAACATCAGAATAGTTTTACAAAAATACATTGGAGACATTAACCAAAAGAGGGTTAGGGTGTGAAGTTTTTAAAGACACTGAGCTCTACTTTGCACCTCTTTCTCACTCCTGACTTTGCCTCACTCTGACCTGTTCCTAACGTTTGGAGCCTACTGTCTGACACTCATTTCCCACATCAAAATCTTAATAGGATAAAAAATCACAGTCTGGTCACTACTTTTCTCCCACAGGGAAGTGTGCCATACATAAAATGTTAATAATAACTCTACCTCTCTCAAGAGAATATATATATACACACATCAGAGGTGTATCACAATTGATAAGTCTAAGGAATGAAGTTACAGAATTTCAGTCATCAGACATATGAGGGAGCAAAAGATTGTATGAACATCAGACGCCTCCTCAGAAACCTGAAACTATCATCTAGCTGAAGTTAGTGGAGGCTGCACAAACATTAATTCTCGGAACAACCTAATATTGTCAAAATCCTAGTGACAAGCATCTGACTTGCGGTAAGTCCTCAGAAAGGTACCCTAAGGGCTTCAGAAAGGTAAGACTTTGCTCTCAGAGGCGGCTTACCCCAGAGCCAGTGTGATCCTGACTTCACCCCCCAGAGTTTGTGCCAGCCATGGGGACTGGGAAGACTGGGCAGTTTGACTCATGGCTTCCATTTATGTATCTCCTGCTCTCTCAGATGATGTGTCATTGACTGTGAAAAGATCAAAAGCAAAAGAGAGGTAGGTACCAAAGCCTTGAAGGTTATCCCCAGTTTCTTTCAGAATATTTCTGACATGCTTGAGATTTTGGAACAAAAGAACAGACTAACTTGTACTTCTGTGTTACTTATAAAATATTCAGTAGATAACGCAAGAAAAATTTTGTCCATTCAACAAATATGAATAGACCACTTATTATGTGTCAGACATTGTTCCATGTGGTGTTTGGTTGAATAGGTAAAATGCAAATCAGGAAACAAAGTCGATTAATTTCAGTGGAAAATTAAAAGTACTTTTTAATTTGATCTGTAGGTTAAAAATTGGGAAAGAGTTTGAAACAAACCAAAAAGATCATTACGTGACTAGCACACCCTTCCAGGCTATCTCTGCTTTTCACTGTCTTTGAGATATTTTGAATCTTTGAACTATAGAAAATTTAAAATAATATGAATAATTCCGGCCCATAGAAATATAAATGTTATGACCTATAGAATACAATTGATTATTAGCCTGTAAATATTCACCAGTTTTGCATCTACTTGCCAATTCATTCCAGCATTCTTTATTTACCTGTGTGTATATGAAGGCAAATTTGCATTTTCCTTTGAGCACGTTATAACATCTTACTGCTTCTTTCATTAATTAATGAATAGATAAAAATCTTTAAGCATATGTTCATTTTGTGTTTGTGTAAGAATCATAATTATACTTCTTTTAAAAATATATCCTTTAAGAGTTTACAATAAATTTTTATCAAACCACCTACCTCAAAAGAATATGTTTAGAAAGAAATAGTAAATTAAAGCTCTTCAAATCAAAAGTTTTAAATGCATGAAAACAATATCTTCTTAATACAATTGTGGCATTTGAAGTCTCATTTTGATAAGACCTCTAAATGTCCTCATATTACGGATCCCAGATAAAGGGATAGAGCTGAGCTATGGGGAAAAAAGAAAGAATATAAGATCTCTTCTTATTTTTTGCTTTAAAGAAATAATAAACTGCATTGTTGTAACTCAGTGTAAGTAGATTCGAGTAAGGCAATAGAGACGGATGCCAGAAGCTACTCATATCGTTCTTTAAAATGGAAATTTACCGTCTGCTGCATCACATGGACAAAATACAGAACTATTTTTCACAGCTTGTTCACTGAACAGATTATTGTAGAAAAAAAAAACTTTTACATTTTCTGCAGATTCCCAAATCTCAGTCAAAAAACTCTTGGCAATTTTTAGCAGTGAAACAGATTTCACTTTCAGATTGAGATACTCCATTTAGCAGTAGTCAGATGATCTTCCAAATAAATATAGACTCGTTTCACTCTTGATTTTATTAAAAAAAAATGTTTTCATGAGGTGTCTTGGAGGAAACTTGCACTTATTTGGTTTTCCCAAGCTAAAGCAAAGAAAAACTCGAAGGTCTTAAAAACCAGAGTTAAATTAAAAAGGAATGTTAAACTGAAAATGTTATTACAAATAATGCATGTTCATCACAGTACCAATAAATAAATAACCCTATAAAATTTTAGAATTAGTTGCAAAGATGCTCCAATCTTTTCTGCCTTAAATCTCAGCTCCCCAAAATATTACTAAACAGAAGTGCATGTGTTCGGTACAATATAACAGACAGCAATATGTTGAGATACTTCACACAAAGAGGTCTCTGGGCCACTTTTCTCCTTCTAGATTAGCTCTATCACTTAAGTACAAGGCAACTGCACTTAGCAATTTATTTCCAGAACTATTGTTTTTCTTATCTAAGTGTTTAATGCCACAGAAAATAATAGAATATGTTAAATTTAATAAACGTTAAACCCATGAGGAAATTGTGAAATAAAAATAACAATCTTCATATAATCCTGTGTCCAAGATCCCAGATCTATTCACTCTATGCCTCCTCCCCAAATTCCTGAACTAAATCTTCCCCATGTTTTTCTGTCCATGAGAGGAAATTATATGGCAAATCATGAATAAAATCAGAAATATTGATTGTGTCTTACTTCTATATTTATAAAAGCATAGATTGTATATATGAATACCACAGGCTGCCCAACTAAATTTCACAAATGTTGTTGCTATTTTTAACAAGTTTTTATAGATTTGTTAAAAGTTCATCTCAGTGACATTAAAGATGATCCCAGTCTTAAACAAAGCAACCTGAATTTAAAGCAGAAGATCTGCCAAGTGAAGAAAACCGGAAATAGTTCATGCTATTAAAACCATTTCACTCTTCCTCTAATGACATTGTAACTATCTGGGAAGAATTCATTGTGTCCAATCCTCAAAACTCACATTTCTCTGGCTAATTTGACATACAATACAGAAAGAGGTTAGATTTGGGGGGTTTTTTGAGCTATAGTTGATTTATAGTATTATATTAATTTCAGATGAATAATACAGTGATTCAATGTTTATATAGCTTATACTCCATTTATAGTTTATTATAATATATCAGCTATATTTCCTGTGCTGTACAATATATCCATGTAGTTTATTTATTTTATACATAGTAGTTTGTACTTCTTAATCCCCTACCTTTATCATGTTCCTTTCCCTTCTCTCTCCCCACTGGTAAAAGAACAGGTTATTTTTGGAATCTGCTATGAATTGTTGGAAAGTTTCAAAGAAAAAAGCTAGCTATGATTCTACAAGTATTGGGGTAATGTGAAAGAACAAAATCGTTCTTATAGTATTCCTTGACAAAAGAATTAAACTAAAATGTGTGAGAATCTGAATAACACCACCATATCATGATGATGAAGTTTCATATGATAAAAACTAAATGGTTTAAGAAACAACTATATGAGACAAAGTTGCTGTGCTTTAGATTTCAGTGTTGGTTTCATTTATAAGTCAATAATTGAGGAGTGGGGATGGCAGAGCAGAGGGAAAAATGTAAAGGCTTCATGTTTAGAGATCTTTCAATATGAAAAAAACATTTGAAATGAATCTAAAGATTTTTTTGACATTGTAATTCCAACAAATGGGAAAATGAGACCTAATTTATAAAAATTTATCACCACCAAGAAATATTATTTTCTTTCCTTTCATAAAGTTAATCAAACTGATGTTCCTGCTTTTAAAAGGCTTTATTCATTAGAATAAAATATATTTTGAATTTCAAACTAATGAAAGTATAGGCACCTGAGGAGAATATCTTGGAAGGATGAGGAAAAGCCCCAGACACATCTGGCCAATTGACAGATCCGTCATACGTGGCAGCAATGAGCAAGTGACTTTGGGACTGAGAATAGAAATTGACCTAAGGATGGAAAGAGTTAGTGGCACTGATCCTAATTTTTTCTAAACATGATAAAGTTTAAGCAAAAAGAAAAAAAAATTAAGAGTTACAATTTGAAATATTTCTACATGGCTCAGAAATTAACCCCTAATTCTAATATCTTCTGATGTTAAAGACAGGACAATAGGCCCAAAATAGGTTTGCTTATGCTAAGCTCCACGTCATCAGATTTAACTGAATTACAGTCTCAGCTCTCCTAGAAATGGATTCTTAAAGAGGAATCACCCCATCAGCACAGCGGAGGTGATCTGCCTGGTAGACCCCTGCCAGCCACTATAAGGGAAGTGACCTTGCAACAACCAGTTAGCTTGTTTGCTTATGCAACTCCCCTTTTCCACTCCCTTCTGTCTATAAAATATCTTGCCTTTATAGCTCTTCAGAGGTCTTTTCTATCTGCTTGATTGGATGTTGCCCAATTCTCAGACTACCGAATTAAGCTGAAGAGATCTTTAAAATTTATTCAGTTGAATTTTGCTTTTTAACACTCATAAGAACTGAGTCTAATATTAAAGCAAAAAAAAAAAAAAAAACTAACCTAAATAACAGTAAAAATAACAATAGTAACTGTTCCTAAAATTAAAGGAGTCTTCCCTGATCTGATAACATGCTATAGACATATATCTTGATGCTGGCAACTAGCCCATACTGCTGGAGCCCAGGACATAGTCTAGAGTACCAGATGTGGGCATAGTTCAAGGTCATCATTCTTAATGGTCAGAGTTCCTTTCTTCCTGATTGCTAATTTTGGGGGTATTACCTCTTCATGGCATCTTTATCAGACAGTGGAAGTAAGCCCTTTATTTAGAGCACCTCTTACTGGAGAGTCAGTGAAGTGCAAACTGGACATCGAAAATTTGGTCCAAGCTGACAGCCTTGTTGTAAGAAATCTTCCCCTGTAGAAAGGTTTAAACCAATTCCATCGTAACTACAGCTAAAATAATTCGCCAAAGCACTCAGTTGACAGCCAGTGGTTTCCTGGTAAATGAAGATAATAATGAAAAGATGGTGTGGATCTACAGATGTCTAGCCACATGCCAGACACCTATAGACAATGATGTAACCCTGCAGGACTTGAGTTTAAAGTAACAGGAACAGCAGTCAGTTGGGATTTTCCTAAGCAACTAGTGTCTTCACAGCAGGACCTCAACTGTGAGATTGAAAGAGGTTTTTTAGTGGCTGTGGCTGAGTTTTTATTCTAAAAAGGACTAAAGGCAAAGAGTGTTAAGGTTAACGCTAAAAAAGGTGAAGGCAGTGAATTATTCATCAAGTATGATTATTTCTATCATGGAGCCCTTTGCCCCACCTACCTTTTTCTGTTCCTTACCATTCAACCTCCTCCTCACATTCTTTTGTTGTTGTTTTGTTTTGTTTGTTTTTAGGCTGCACTACGCGGCACATGGGATCTTAGTTCCCCAACCCGGGACAGAACTCCAGTGCCCTGCACTGGGAGCAGGGAGTCTTACCCACAGGACCACCAGAGAAGACCTACCCCCACATTCTAACTTAGCCACTCAGTCTCTCTGACATTTCCCTGACCTAATGACCTATGACCTGTACACACCTGCTCAAACTCGTTTTAATTTCTGTAATTAAAAGAATTTTCAAACTCATTGCCTTGCGATTTTTTTAACGTGCATACATATTTTTAGTGGATACAAAAATATAGCACTCGAGATGAAAACTCCTTTGACTGAATGGAACACCTATAGTAACTCTCCCATGTAAAGATAGAGAACCCACTTTTCTTTCTCTCACTTTCTCTCTCTCTCTCTCTCCTGTCTCTTCTTATCTCTTTGGCTTTTTTTTTCTTTTTTTGGTAGTGGAGAGAAGAGAAATGTTTCACTAACTTTGAAATCATCTGTTTATCAGTGAGAGATGGCTTCTCAGCATTTCTCTGTTTTTATGGTAATACCTAAAAATTTCTTTCTAGAAATCTCATTGCTCTCAACAGTCCTTTTACTTTTCATTTTCTATGTGACCTTTAATTGATTCCTTTGTGCATGCCAAAATGCATTTTTTAATTCCTTTCACAAGGCTGGGCACCTAACACAGTAAATTAATATAGTATCAATCAACTGAAAAATATAAGTAACACTTTTTTTAAATAGAAAGAAATATTTTATTTTTAATTTTAAAAGCCATAGAATTTTAGAACTTGTCAGGACCTAAGAGATCCTCTAGCCTTAGATCCTCATTTCATACAGGAGGAAACTAAGAGAGAGCTCCGACAGACCAAGAGCTAGGTCCTGGGGCTCCAAATATATGTCCTAATACGCCGTCTCGCTGATCTGCGACTTACTTTTACCCATAATTTTCATTTTACAGTACCTCAGCAAATGAAGGAGTAAACGTGGCACTGAATCCGCACTTCCTTAGCTTTATAAAGACTTCCTTATGAAATTCCTGACACCATAAAAAAGGGCCCAAAATTATTATGCATTTGTTTTATGGCCCAACTGTTCACAAAGACAATACAATATATTGTCTTCTGCTGGTGACAGTATTTATGGTCACTGCCTATGACCCAGAGATCATCCACTTAAGGGTTGATAATTTACGAGAATTTGGGTGTAAATGTGTGTTTATTTTGCTATTTAGATTTTCATGGTCCCTTCTCCTCCAAAGAATTCTTTTTTCATGAGCTTTTATCCCACAAATGAGTGTCGCAACTACCTTTCAAAGGCGGATTCTCTTCTGACCCATCTGGCCACATCTCAGTTCCTCCCTACTGTGAAGCAGCCTCTTCGGGTCACTACATGGGTTTCATTTTTAGTTCATAGCTTCCGAGGAAGCTGATGAGATTTGAGGGCCTCTCTTATTTGGACCTTCCTCACAAGCAACAGTAGATTGTAAAAGGAATATTCTACTAAGTAAAATTTAAAATATAGCACATCCATCTGAAACTCTAGTAGAAAAAATTAAGCTAAACATCAATATTGTGGCCACATAAAGTTTATAGTAATATGAGCCTCTGACTTCCCTTCCCCCGGGAACCTGGGTTTTTGGCAGATATGCACTTGGAAGGGGGTCCTGGGTCATTTGTTAATATCAACTCTATCAAAATGAGCAGAGAGAAAAGCACTGAATGTCTTGACACCCCTGGTTTTTATGAAAACCTGCCCTTGACTCCCTGGCTGGAGGTACTGCTCTCAATGGATCTTCATGGTTACCGATGGTTCAGAGTCTGCAACACCTCTCAGTTAACCTGATATTGAGACCATGTTTTGGCTCTGAAGACAGACATCATTTATGTTGGCACCACAAATAATGGAAAGTATTAATAACTAAGCTTTAGAAGAAATATTCTTGTATCAGATTTAATTCATTGGTAAGCAGTTTGCTCTTAATGCCATTTAAAGAATCGGAGAAATCTCAATGCACACATACAATTGAGAAAGGCCATGAGCAGGACAAAATTAAGAAAACTGAACAGTGAAGAAGCATCCATTGACTATTAAACTGTTTTCTTTCTGTAATCAGTCATCAACCTGGAGTCTTAGCCCATGAATTATTCACTGGCCACGAAAGGAGTCTCAATGTGTGATTAAAACATACACTATAAAAGTCTCTGATTCAAATAAACAAAAACTCCCATCTTCTTGTCTCTGTGGTTAAGATGTCTGCTTTATTAAATCAGTAAGATTATTTAGTTTCTCATTCATAACAAAACCTGAGTGTTTACACTCTGCACTACGATTTAACAATTTAGGTCAAAAAACATGTTTTGCTTCTGTATGTCAGTAAATTCTGAGCTTCAATTTTATTATCTTTTAAAAGGCTAATGCTCTGTTTTTATTTTTCTTGCTATCCTATTTCACAATGCTGAACTTTTATCTTTTAAAACATCTTTTTCTGTTCACCTTACTACCCAGGCTGTAGGCAAAATCTCCATGAATTTGCAATTGTAAAGAATTCCCTTTACCAAAGAGCAAGAAACAAGTAATCTTTAATGCATCGAGCTTTTTGTAATTATACATCTTTTTTTTTTACTTTTAGAAAAAAATAATATTTTAAAATTCACATTATGCCATGTAATAAAAGTAACTTCTAACTTTTCCTCTTATTCAGCCAAGTTTCTATTAGAACTTCTTCTGGCTATTTAAATCTGTTTAAACTAATGGTTTTCTGTAATTTGTCTTTTTTCTTTGGAAACATACCGTGCCATTGTCAGTTTTTAAAAAGAAGCAATTTTCTGACTTGGGAGATTGAGTAGGTCAAGGAAAAATTACTACTGTTGAAAACCCGTAATTAAATAGAAAATGCAGCTGCACTTATGAGAAACTAAAATTAAGTTTATTCTATTAATATGTGATGCTAAAATGCTATTTGAATTTTTGGTTAAAGTTTAATTTAGAGCCATGTCTTATCTATACTCCATCTTCACTGATTACTTTTAATAACTAGCATGTAGGAATATACTAGTCATATATTTATGGAGGGGTGGTTCTAATTACTTTCTTTTCCTCCTTAAACTATGACTTTCTGAAATGTTTTTAAATGAAAAAATGAAATGTTTTTGTCAGTTTGTGTTTACTTTTTATTATGATTATTCTAAGTAAATATATGTTTTCTCAAATGTTAAAAATGTATGTGCAGGAAATACGTTTTTAGTACTAATCATAAAGATTAGCTACAGAAAGTCTAGTATTTTAAAAAATAAAATAATCTAAGCTTTCTTTTCATTAATTTTTATAAATGTGATATATACTATTTTATGTCACCAAACAATACTCTTAAAGAGGGGTTTTACTAAGAATACAAGCCGACTGTTGAATTTATGAGATTACCAGATCTCTTTCCTGATTATGGCTCCTGTATGAACAATTCATCAAATTAGGTTACATTTAAAGAGTTAAAATATTTTGTATAAACACAAGTCTAATAAACAAATTCAACCATTTAGAACAATTTAAAAAGTCATAATATTTGTCACTGCCTAATTTTAATGGTGTGTTTTTAACAAATCAAGATAAACACCCTTTAACCTCCCCTACAAAACTCTTGGATTGAAATCTGAATAAAATTTACATAAAATTAGATATAATGTGAAAGTCTTATTGAGTTCTATAAAATTATTTATGCATTGACATACAAGTAATCTCCATCGAAAAGCTGAAGTTGAATGTCAGAATATACATACATGTTTGCTACATCCTTAATTGTAAAGCTTATGTTTTTTCATAAGTATATTTTAAGAGGCACAGTAATATAAAAAAATAGCAATTATTTAACTGCAACTAGATCTAAACCCATAAACTTTGAAACTTATTTCTACTTTGAAAAAAAAAGAAACTCTTTTTTTCTGGGAAAGAATGTTCTGGTTTTGCTTTTGTTTAGAATCATTTTAAACACGTCTTCAGCCAATGTGTGGATTTCTTCACTATGATTCCAGACCTGTGATCCACAAAAACTACAGTACAGTGACCAGGAGACATATATACAGAAAATACATACTTCTCAGTTATTACAAATTTATGAAAAGAAAGGTACTAGGAAATGATAAAAGTCCATGGTTTGAGGCGGAGTGGAAATTTACAATGAAACGAGGGCTTTAATAAACATATTCCTCTTGGACATTCCTGGTCAGTCCTGTCGCCACTGTTTTGTTTGGTCATTTCTGTTCATTTGTTAATGTGCTAAGGCTCTTGGAATTCTATTTTCCAGATGCTTATATTCCGCAGAGGGAAAGAAAACTGATCCATGAAGTTGCTATTTGCATAAAACACAGAAGCATCTGTCATAGACTCCTTTCTGGTTGAGTCTGGCATCCAGGGATCACTCAGCTGGTCTGCCTCAGCACTGGGTTCCCATGAAGGCAAAGGGTCCCCAGTGAGGATGCATCTAGGTGCAGGGTGAGAACTCACTCAGTTCACCAGCAGAATATTGACAATTATGTTTTTGAGATGATGATATAACTGGCCTTGTCATACACACTCAAACACACGCAAGCTCAGGTTCAGCCCAAGAACCACGGTAACTGATGACACTTCCCCACAAATATGTTTCTTATCAAAGTCATAATGAATTCATCATAATCATGTTGACTATCGTTAAGTAGCATAGAAGGTGAAAATTTTAAGGCAAGGTTAGAATTCTTTGCAGGGTTTTTATTTTAGTGGAGATTTTTGCTTTGTTTGGTTTTGTTGTATCTTGTCCTCTCTCGCATCTAATTAAAATCCCATGAATGTGGATATCTTTGTGCCCACTTGACACACACACACAGAAAAGGAAATTGCTTCTATTGCTAAAGTAACAGGATGGATCAAATAAACTTTAAAGAGATACCTTTCAGTATCATTCTTTTTCACACTTACTCCTGCATGACACTCAAACCAACATTTAAAGTATCAAGATCAGTAACCAGAAATGTCTATAAACTGTATAAACATCTGTTACTAGGTTAATACAGAAAACTAGATACAGTTTTCCCCAAGGATGAATAAAAACCAGTTCAAAGACAAAATTACTTGCACTATTTTCTTAAGTATATTTTAAATATATCTCAGTGTCTGGTGTAGTCATACTGCTTACAAACACTTTTTATTATTAGTCTACCTTGATTTTGCTGTGCCGATACCCTCCCCATTCATTGTTTCCTGTGGATTGAGTTACTGCAATCTGTTAGACAAGGTCTTCGTGAATAAATGGCACAGAGAAGCAGGCAGAGTAACCAGTTAACAAATTCAGACTTTGGAATAATAACAGCTCTTTATAACAAACGGGTATAATTGGACTAAAAGTTTCTCTGATGCAAGTTCATCAGTAAGCAGTAATCAGATAGGAGGCTCCTTTGAAACTTTTCTGATTCATAAATAATATAGGAGTTTACAAAGAGGAAGTTTGTGGGAAGCAGCAGTAAACAGTCTCGAAATCCATCTGTTATTATGGAATCCAGAAGAGCTGAATCAGGATCCACATTGTTTATGATATAAAAGATGCTTGGGAAATGTTGCTGAAATTATTATTAACCAAAAATGTCATGTTTTACTTTTTAGAAGTCTGAGTCATATGGGTGGTGATGAAATGTACCCACCTGTGTGAATAAATGCAAGAAGTTTACCTAGATTTTCCTTATTTAATAGGATACCAAATGCAGTTTTTAAAAAGGTATCCTGTGGCAGAATGTATCCTTATTTTTTCATTATTGATTAATTTTTAAAGTTCTTTTCAAATATGTTCTTTTAAAGCATTCTGTAATTTTTAAGAATATAGTTTAGAGTCCCATTTACTCAAAGAATGTGATGAAATTTTGTGTTTAAAATGAAAATAGCCCAAGCTAGAATGTCTTCCACTCTCCTGTCTCTTGACCTTAACATCACCCCTCATTTCCCTCCTTACTGTGCTCCCAAGCCACACATACACAGTTAAATAAAAGGAAAAATTTAGTGTGAGTGTTGTGAGTGTTTCCACTCTTGTTGCCCTTTAAAGTCCAGGAATTACCCTTCAAGTCTAACTTGCTTGACACACTTAAAAAAATTTTTTTTTAAATTTTGGAAAGAACAAACCCAAAAATATATTAATGAAAAGGAATTTCCGCAGTGAAGAAGCTTTGTTTCAGGTTTACTCTAAGTGAACTCAAAATGCTTTTCCTTGTACCATTTTTTTGTCCCAAGCCTGATGAGAATATCTCCTCCCACAGTAAGAAGCCACAGCTGGAATACAAGGTGATCTCCAAGGAGAGGTTTTTAACATCCTCTGAAACAAGAGTAACACGAGTATTTCTATAGATTTCCAATAATGCTAAATTAGAAATGTAATACAGTGAGTCCATCCCTTACCTTTAATCAGCTAGATATAGGTTTTTCCTTTATGGAGAGAATGAACTAAAAACCTAGCCAAAATAGAATGTCAATATAAAGATGTAACTACACAGTCATAGACATGGATCTGAAACATCTATCCTGTATTACTTTTGTGTTTCAGCTTGCTTTGGACGATTTTGTTGTACTTTTCACATAACCCAGATAAAAAGAAACCTACACGGAATCCTCCTCTAAGGACATTCTGTTGCTCTGAACCCTGCAGAAACCAGCTTGACGCGTTTTGTTCTCGACCTCTCCAGACCTGGAGGGTATTTTCCCTGCAAACGTTGACAACAGCGCCATCTTCTGGCTCGACAAATAAAACGATTCAACCACTTCATGTTCTCCTCTGGATAATGAATAATCTTCCGCCAGGTTTTCAACTGGGGCATTTTCATTGATATGTGTGATATTGTGCCTTTGTAATAGAAATGGGACACCTTAATTCCCTGTTTCTTTTCCTTTGATATGTACACCTTTGCAAATGGAACATTCTTTGATTTTGTCTCTAGCTGCAAAATTATTTTTTAATTTCTCGTTCCCACTCTCCCACTTTCATCTTTAATTTCTGGCATTTTACCATAACCTTAGATCAAGCTTATCAACTCATTTTATCTTAGAAATTGTTTCTCTATAATCAGTTCTATCTATGTGTCTCTGCTGCTTATCTTGTACCTAATCTTTCCAGGTCTATAGTGACATTTGGAATTCACTTCACATTTTAATTTTGATTTTAATTTCTTTAATTTCTCCTTTTCTGGTTTTTCCAAGCTATCTTTTTATGAGTCCTCATTTAAACCATCATTTTATTTTTCTAATGTCATCCGAATTAGTAAAATTTTACAATCAGTAATGAACAGCTATAATTGCTTTAAAAATCTCTAAAGCCATAAAATGCTAGCTAATGTCGGTGAACGTTGGAAGAAAAAGCTACATCTTTTCATGTACATTCGGCAACAGATAAATAACCAAAATAGTAATGTCTCTTTCAACCTTTCAATATGTTCAGTAGAGTTAAACACCAAATGGAGTAATGGTAACATGCAAAGAAAATTCTGTATCTTCGTAATGATTTGAAAAGCATCACAGAGAGAGGAATGGCAGTACTTCAGACAGAGTGGTCAACAGATATTAGTTGAAAAATGATGAGATGAGCATGTCCCTACGGGACCACAGGAAATGGCACAAATGGATGGAATACAGTTTTATAGAAAGGAGGTCAGAGTGTGTAAATTTCCTAACCAAATAAGGGCACCAAAGACACTTGAGCCTTTGTTCTTCTTTAAAGAAAAAAAAAAAAATTGTTTTTGTTTTTTTTAAGAACTGAGCTTGTCACATTTTAATCAGAGAGATGAGTGACAGATGAGGAGTAAATGAAGAGAAAATTTTAAGTGGTCCAAAAGAAGCAAGTGAAAATGAACAAAAGCTTACACAGGATAGTGAAATGTATTACAAGGGAAAAGCAGCAGCAGACGTGGGACCTCAGAAAGCCGGACTGAGACGCTATGTAACCCTGAGCTGGAAAGAAAGGACCCCACACACCTTTGTTCCTGAGGCTTTGTGAATCAAGGAAACGTGCTATCCAGACCAAAGTGGGAGACCTAGGAAAAAAAGCGGATGTGAGAGTCTGCTAACCTGACTTCACTGGCGAAGGAATTATGAAAATTGCTGTGGAAACTATAATTCAGCCAAGCCATGGCACATATTATCCCCTGCCTCACCATCAGTGGGTTAAAGCTTCTCTGTTCCACTAGACCAATGGTTTTTAGTCTAAGACTGCACCTTGGGATCACTTGGGGAGCTTTTAACTTCCTGATGCTCAGGTTGCACTCCCATCCTCACCACTTAAAATGACTCCCTGGGGTCTGGCAGGCATTAGCGTATGTTCCAGACCCCTAGATCTCTCCAGACTGTGGGAACCATTGAACTAGATTTAAAATCTCAAAGGGCAGATTGAGTCCCTTTTGTTACCTCCAGTAACACACCTTTGTTAAGTGAAAATAACAAACCTTAGTTTTTTGACCATTTACCTTGTGTGTGTTTCAGTCAAGAGTTTTCATTTCCAGACCCATTTCCCTTCCTCTACCCTCGAGAGTCCAACATTTCCGCTTCCTGATCCTATGACCTCAGATGAGCGCCTCAAACCTCTCAGCTTTAGTTTCCTCTGTGGTGAAGTGGGCTTTGTCATAAAGCTGTTGAGAGGATCAAGTGAGATAATGCAAGCAAATCCCTCAGCTCAGTGCCTGCCAAGTAGTCAGCGCTCCAAAAATGTCAGCCGTCATTATTATCCATTTATTCATGAGTTAATTCCCTGCCAGCATAAGGATTTTTTTTTAAAGTCTTTTGTGAAAGAAAGTATGGAGAACTTTAATCACACAGTAGCCTGAAAAGGGGAAGTTCAAGAGACAAGAGGAAGATACAGTCTTTTTTGAAAGGCTACAAGGTTAAAGAGAAGGCTTAAAGGATAAGGAGTTTGTTTTAAATACAAAAGCAACTACATGCCTTATCTTTTAGTCCACACCCCTCTAATTAAATAATTTAGAAATCAGAAAATCAACAGATAACTCATCAACTGTTTGCAGAAACAGGCTTCATGGGAAAGAATGTTATTATAAGTCCTGACCAAGTTGAAGGTCTCTTCCTCCGAGCTGTGCCCCAAACAGGCCCTTAGAGTTGAGTGGAATGCCTATTGTTCAAGCCCCAAAGGAATGTCTCCTGCAAAGCAGGGTAGACAGAAGCTGCCCTGTGATGCCAGCCTTCTGACTCACTTGAAGTTGATCGACCAAGGAGGCATCCTTCTGTCTATGTGGCCAGAAATTCTTCCTGAAACAGCAAACCACTCCTGGAAGCAGGAATCCCCAAAGCCTGCCCCAACTGGCCCCTGTGCTCCGGTTTTGAATTTTGGAGATCCTGCACAAGTTAGGCAATTGCAAAAAAACTCAGTTATCGCACCTCACAACAGAGGTGGGCACTGCAACAGAAGTCCCAGGCAGGGCTGCCAGGGCAGAAGAAACCACCCTGAGCACAAGATGAGGCTTATAATTGAGTTAAAGGTATCATCTTTAAGCTGTTGAAGTCTGAAAGGCAAATTAACCTAAGAAGCCCTGGATAACCACTCCAGCGGGGTAAAAAGCAAATCGCTCTGAGTAGGAAGGGTTTCATCAAAGGCCAGGAAAGCTAGATGATTGGCCATTATGTGTAAATTGGAATCTGTTTTCACAATAATCAACTTGTTAATTTTCAATGAAATTATTTCAAAGAAATTTTAGCATTTCCTGAACTCCCTTTATTTGCCTCTATCCTTTTCTTTCACCAAATGGACATAATGTCAGTGTTTAAAAGGAAGTATTTATGCCTTTCTTTCAGCAGTTAATTACTACCTGTCAGGCGGCTGAAGATTTCAGGCAAGCCTGAGCAGAGTGAAGAGGGTAGCCTTTCAAAGCAGAAATTCATTCATTCAGCAAATGCCTGTTAAACATTTGATGTGCCTATGGCTCAGCGATGGTTTCAGTGGAAATGCACTCAGACAGAAGGGAGTCCACTACCCACCTCCATGGTACACTTACACAAATAAGGCAGCAAGTACGGGCTGAACTGTTCCCCCAAAATTCGTGTAGTGAAGCCCATAACTCCCAATGCCTCAGAATATGGAGACGGGATGTTTAAAGAGGCAGCTAATACGGCCGTTCAGGTGTGCCTGATCCAATCGGACAGACGCCCTTGTAAGAACATATTCGGACACACAAAGAGGGACCAGGGCTGTGTGCACACAGAGGAAAGGCAGGTCACTGGAGAAGATGGCAGCCTGCCAGCCAAGGAGACAGGCCTTGGGAGAAACCTACCCTGCCAGCACCTTCATCTTGGACTGTCATAAAACAAATTTCTGTTGTTTAAGCACCTAAGTCTGTTTAAGTAGCTAAGTCTGTGTTTTGGTCTGACAGCCCTAGCAAACTTATACATAAACCCAATATTTACCTATGAAAATGCTTTAGTTTTCTTCCCCATCTATAGCAAACTCCAGTTCTTTCAAGTACCCTTTTGTATTCTCTTTTTTCCCAGAAGTTTCAGCCTTTAAACTTCCCCTGAACCTTCTGGACAAAGTTTTCCTATTCTTTGCTTCTAACAAAGGAGCTTTAATATGTGTGTGTGTGTGTGTTTGTGTGTGAGTGATAGCCCATGGCCAAAAACTGTATCTTAGTGAGCTACAGAGAGAAAAAAAAAAAAAACTTGAAAAAGTATGTGACAACTTGTTACATTCTCTTAATTCCCTTTAGAGTGAGTATAATAAAGTAAAACTTCATTATATCATGGAATAAAATTTGTAAAAAATAATACTACTGCTTGCTTGTTGAAAGATTAATTCTGCCTGGATCCAGTATATGTGTCATATTTCTGGAAAGTCATTTGACACGAATCAGTCTAAAAAATAAAACAAGCAGGTGCATAATATATTACCCAGAATAAAATAAACATGGCTTCATTTTTAAGTGCCAGAGCTTATTTCGTCCATTAAATCTCCAGCAGCTTCTGCATGTTTGGCATAGAGGCTTGGCGCCCTCTTGTGTCCATTTGGGACAGGTTTGTTCATGGAATTTTTGAGCAAGCAATTCCACTGTGTCTCTTAACTCAGTCTCTAAAAATTGTCAGAGAACCCTCAATAGAAATAAAATTCCCTTCTTACAGGAACGATACCAGTTATGAAAATACTACTAAGTTAAAATATATGTTATAAAATTTCAAATAAACACTTCTGTATGATGTGTGTCTCTGAGTATTGAGCTTATCTGTAGTATTATAGACTAAAGCATTTTCATTTGCTTTTATAACTAATAGGCATTTATACTGGTTTATTAATCCTTCATATTTCTAGTCCTAAATTACTTCTCATCTAAGTAGCCTTTAAAATTTTTTTTTCGGATTTCCATGGGAAATTATTATGCAAAGTATTTTTACAAGTGAAACCATAACTTATATTGTCTGCACTATATAGTTTTGTTCAAGATACCAACTGTTAATGCCACCATTGCTATTCCTATCAAAAAGATGAATGAACATAAGAAAACTGCCGAAACACAATGTCATGCAGACTTGTTTAGTACGTTGGTGATCATGGAATAAAAGGTCACATTGCAAGTTAAAGTGAATTTCCCCAACTCAGATCTAATAAGCCATCCACCCTGGTTATTTCCTTAGTTGGTGTACATATCATAAAATGTGAATTGGCGTCTATATTACAAACCATCTGAACCTATCCCTATTTCTCATTACTACAATTTAGTTCAAATCACACACACACATCAAAATCTATTTATATTTACATTCTACTCAGATATATGACCATGCTCATCTGGGGCATGGTCTTTATTTATTCTACAGGAATCATTAAACTCCCCAAATGAATTCACTAAACTTAACTCCAAAGGCAAGGGGATTGGAAAACTGACAGGGGCTATTCCAGGAGCTTCCAGAAGATGAGAAGGCAAAATAAATACCTTATAAGTCATGAGAGATTGACAACCACTGAGAACAAAGACAGTTGGAAGCTGAGTTCATTAGATGCAGCTACAAGACCGGATAAGAACACTTAACATAAAAGCAGAGATCTAGGGCTTTCATCCGGGGAAGGCAATGGCACCCCACCCCAGTACCCTTGCCTGGAAAATCCCATGGACAGAGTAGCCTGGTGGGCTGCAGTCCATGGGGTCGCTAACAGTCAGACAGACTGAGCGACTTCACTTTCACTTTTCTCTTTCATGCATTGGAGAAGGAAATGGCAACCCACTCCAGTATTCTTGCCTGGAGAATCCCAGGGATGGGGGAGCCTGGTGGGCTGCCGTCTATGGGGTC